>JAWQRJ010000459.1:0-21059 GCA_033557515.1 Diorygopyx duplodentatus | reverse complement strand
ATATAAAGGACCCCACCTAAAATCAATTGTACAATACGCCCTTGCAGTATTTGCGCATAATTACAGGACACCCTGTATATAATGTATATAGTTATGTATCTATTAACTTTATCGGGATCGATATGATTTGTCATCTTACAACCTGCAGTATTATGAATCTATGTGTCAGGCACAAGAATACTTCGACGTCGTGATAATTGAACAAGTCCGCTTCTGACTGGGAAAACACAAAACAATGAGATTACGTTCTACTGAAAATCAAGAGAGTGGGATATGTGAAAAATCAGTAGTACTTTTCCAGATGGCCTTTTACGGTTTCTAACCTGATTGTATAATTTCGCAACATAAGTTTTTGTGATGTAAGGTAAAATTTGCACTAGGAATTGTCCTTTTCTGGTGCACTTGACAAATTCCATAAGCATATAATATTATTTTAAGTTGGTGTGTGCATGTTTACGCAAATGAAGCATATTGCTTCAAGCATAGGGGGAAGATAGGCAAAAGAATTAGCTGATTAGAAATTTGGGGAGTATTAAATTTACAATAAAACATCATAAAAAGTTAGGGTGAATTTACACGAATGCGATGTCCGAAATTACTTAAAAGATTTTTTATTGACAATAAAAGCCGGAAAAATTGTTTAAGCAGGAATTAGAGGATACAGCGTTCTTCATAATATCAGATTATTTTAAAATACACAAAGTGTTATATTTAGTCCGTACCCTCAGTTCTTGAGTTCTTGTAAATGTGTTTGGAAAAAATACGTGTGACGACTATACCAATTGCTACATATATTTGAAAATTATTTCTCAGCACTTGAGCCTTCGTTGTCATTTAAAAAATACTCTTGCGTGAATCACCCTATACATATAACATTTCGTAATTAGGGTATACACGAATAGATTTGTAAATATTCGGAAGGTCTAATTATAAGTCAGAAAGATCAGAGGTAAGGTATGTCCTAAAGTGTTTATTGAAGATGCTACAGCGCCCCAAAAAACCTAACCGACGTTAAGATTTAGTGGGATACCTTCCCTGTTTCCTTAAAAACATTTTTTGTCCCTTAGTTTTGAAGGATATTGAAAGTGATTCTATAAGGTTTTATATGACACTTTCCAAGGAGAGAACCACAACTGCTTTGGAAAGCTATTTTGTGACATAGCTTTAGTTGGACTTTTCATCTTAACATTGGTCATATAATCATTGGCTATATATTCATTTTATTCAGATTGATTGGGAAGATAAATGTTACCTACTTTGGCGGCAAAATTTAAACATAGAATTCAACTAAACAGAATCATGTGTATCCATGGCATAAATAAATAGAATTTTTGTGTGATTTTCTGTAATATTTAAATGGAATGTTTTTGGCCATACTATTTTAAATCATTATTTTGCCTTCTTTCTAAGCAGTCACGAAACATTTATTTTCCTAAATTTATCTTACTACACCAATCCTTACTAGTCTATAGTTACATATACAGACTGTCCCACTAAGGATGGCGAGCGGCCATATCTTAGAAAGTATGATGTCTAGAACTCCGGGGAAACAATTCATAACTTCAAGAAACTTTTGGAAAATATTTTTAAGTTTCAGATTTGACCGCAAGGGGAAAATTGCTGAGTTCAGTGATAAAACTCGAAATTACTGTAGAAAGTGGCAGGACAAGACATAATTTTTAATGCATTACTGGAAAGCTTAGCTAATTCTGTATCAGTATAGTTTGAGACTCATTCATCATTGTACCGCCCTTAATGAATAATAATGTGGTGGCTAGTGAAACATGTTAAAAATATACCGTTTTAAATATAAAACGGAATATTTTTAATACTATCTACCCGAATTGAATGAGTTTAGTTTTGTTTGAAAGAGAATTTTATGCCGATCTAAAATTCATATTTAGTATTATCTGCTAGTTTTTAATAAATTTGATATAGCAAAGATATGTATTTTTTATTTTTCGAAAAAATCAAATGGCAGGGTATAGTTTTCTCGCCATAATGATAAAGAGCTGTAAAGGACTAAATTGCTATCGAAAACCGCATGTTGATTTATTGAGTGCTTCTCACGTTATTGCTAAATTGCTGTTAAGTTTGACACAGTCGAGCGATCAGCTCGACTCGGGAATGGGAATACGGCAGTAACCATGGTAATAGGCGTAACTCGGTAACGGACGCGTCAATCCCGCGGAATCCGCGCTTTATGATCCTCGCGAAACTCGCGCAGGTTCAAAACAGACAAATTAGCTGCAAATACTTCTATTCGTTATAGTGGCATTGGAAATGCCTTTAGTACACGTTTTAGAAATTGCCAAGATTGTCTTGAAAACAAATGTAGTTCGAAATCTATTATTTGTCAGTTCTGCCAGTTATTCTGATCATTGTTAATAAACTTCGAATTGTGATGATGAATTGATGCTGTTTTTTTTCAATGCTTTGAAAATCCGTATATTGCAGAACGTGAATATGCTGCCTGGTACCCCTTCAGTAGACATTTCAGCAGATGGGTATTTATGCGTTGGTCAGAACGCTCACAACAAACGGGATATGAGTATCATATTCCGGTGCCCGCTAGATATCGTTCCTTTAGGACAGTGCTATAAATGTTCCCGCTCACGTAGAAGCGGATAACTAGATTGAGAACATTCTTTGAACACAGGAATAACTAAGACAACGATACATAGAATTTTAGGATATCACAAATTACATTCATATCATGTGAATTTGACCCAAGATCTTTTGAACAGCGATTTTGTCATTGGTTGTTGTGGACTGACGATGCTAACTTTACCAGTTCAGGAGGAGTAAATTTACATAATATGCATTACTGGTCGGCTAACAATCCTCACTGGATGCGACAAGTTAATCGTCAAAATAGATGGAGTGTTACTGTATGATTGGGATTTTAGGAAGTAACGTTATTGGCCCGTTTATTTTACATTTAGTGGTAATTTAAACGGCGAAATGTATCTTTTTAAGCAATTAATTGCCAGCGGTTTGCACACTTTTCTCGGGGAGTCCGTAATTTTTTGAACTTGGACTACCAAAATCGCTGGATTGGAAGAGGAAGCCTGTTTTCATGGCGTGCTAAATTGCCGAATCTAACAGCCCCCGATTTTTATTTATAGGGACACGTCCTACCACACCAGAGAATATGGTTGCGCGAATACAAAACACGTGCTGCCGTATTTTTAGCCATCGCAGACTAAATCAATGTATTTTAAATAATGCAAGACAGTTTGAACATTTATTATAAAAAAAACTCGTTACTGTCGTAATACATACCTATTTTTTGTGTTATTGTTGTTGCTTCGCCAGTTGGCCTTTAAGCACGCTCCAAATTTTAGCATAGTTTGGATCAGTCCTTAGCATAGTTTGGATCAGCTTGGATAAAGTGCGCGATACTGCGCGAGTTTCGCGCGGTATCGGCAAGGGCGGATTCCACGGAATTGACGCGTCGGTTACCGAGTTACGCCTGTTGAAATGGTTACTGCCGTGTTCACATTCCCGCGTCGTGCTGGTCGCTCGACTGTGTCACACTTAAGAGCTATTTAGCAATAACGTGAGAACCAATAAAGATATCCACGTGCGGTGTTCGATTGAAATTTAGTCATTTAGAGTCCTTTATCATTGTGGCAAGAATTCTATACCCTGCCATTTGATTTTTCCGAGAAAATTATTAATCGAACATATATTAAATCAAATAATTTATGAATTAATTTATAAATCAAATAATTTATCTGATTATTAATATATTCATAATCAGATATTATTAAATCAAACACGCCTAAACTCATTCAATTCGGGTAGATAGTATTAAACATACACCATTTTAAATATAACATTTCGTTAGCCACCACCACACTTATTAAGGGCGTTACAGTGATGAGTCTTAAACTAAACTGATGCAGAATTAGCTTTCAGCTTTCCAGAAATACATTAAAAATTATAACTTGTCCTGGCACTTTCAACAGTAATTTTGTGTTTTATCTGTGAACCCATCGTGAACCTAACAATTGCGCCCCCTTGCGGTCTAATCTGAAACTTTCTGATAATTTTTTTCCAGAAATTTCTTTTAGCCACATTAGTTATGATTTTTCCCCGAAGTTCTACGTATCATATTTTCCAAGATATAATACCACAAATCTGATCATGTAGAGTCAATAAAACGTCTTGAAGTGGTTGTTATATTAATTAACAAAATAGTAGGGCACATGTAGTAGACGAGTTTTATTTCTCAAATTCATCATTTAGGCAACGAACATACATAACGAACAGAAAACTTAAATTTTCTTTTGCAATTAATGTGTTGTAATTATTATATTGAATTATTATTATTACTGAATTTGTAATTTGGGAATTCGTATTTGGACTCAGTATTTACAGTTTTCTGAAATTATTGCTATTTTACTTTGCTCGTAAATTCCGATTTGCTGGTACTGACATCAACGAATCTTATTCGACATGAACTATTACAGAAGACAACAAATTTTGACTTTTTTATTTTTTCCTTGTTCTAACTATAATCTAAAGAATTAAGTATTTCTAGCACGTTACGTTCTGAAGAAAAAATAATTTAAAGAGGGAATGTCTCAGCTCAGACCAAACATCCTAATAATTTTAATATTCTGCACATCTCAGTTAATCTAGCTGGTGAATTACAAAGATTGAACAGGGCACCTGATTCGATATCCTGATCCGATATCCTAAGATAAATGTCAAAAAAAAGTAACTTGGTATTTTGTATTCCCCTCAGTTTTTGTATCTCTTTTAAACACTCAATTGCTATCATATTCTGAATAAAAATGAGGTCAATTATTATTCAACTCCAGAAATTTGTTCTTTTCCGACTGATAAATTCCTAAGGGGTGCTAAGCATACTTGATCTGTAAAGAATTCTACTGGATGCAGCAGCTTTTAAATTACCAACCCTAGTACTTTGTTTAATGTAATGCATTTGTCAATATGTAAATCTCTATCATATTTTAATTTATTACTTGCTTATTATTGTATTATATTTTGCATATATTGTATTATATGTACGGCAATATACCTAATTGACGAGTGTAAGACCCGCATTGGCACAATAAGTATTATTATTGTTATATTGGTAAATTTTGTTAGATATATTCAAATCCATATCCCTCTTTGTTTATGACTTTCACAAAGTTTTTCATTGTACTGTTGTCAGAGAGTCGAGTGAAAACACGCAATAATGAAAAGATAGATTGCATTTAAGACAATAGATTGGAAATAAAGTAGAAAATAATTACAAAAGGCAGGAATTGCCCAAACATAATACAAATTGTAATATGAATCGCCGACTATTTTCACACAACGATCTTCACTCAGACTATCCCAAAATATTTATTTACACCATGAATTGGGAATATCTGTTACCAGAGTTTGGCCAATAAAAAAAGATTATAGAGAGGATAAGAAAAGATTATACAGAGTAATTCGTCTAAGTATCCAAAGCTTTACTCCGAAACAAGATTAATACAATAATATAGTACAATATTATATTGTACTATGTATTATTGTTATACTAAATTGTATGTACAGTATACTTAGGAGAATAAATAGAAATAGAAGTAAAGGAAAAAATGAAACAAAAGTAGAGGAAAATATCTGTCGTTCTTACTTTCCTATAATTCTAATTCCACACGGTTATTATTACCAATCCGTATTTACTCCATTTACTTCGGGCAATCCTGAACAAGCAGCACGAAATGCAGTGACAGGGGCAGCAGTTTTTATCTCTTTTATGAATGCGTTTATCAGAAAACTAATTAGATGCTGTATTCAATATCTACAACAGTAACATGAGAAGTGGGAGTTATAGCACTCCGCATAATTCCATCAAAGTTTTTACCTCGTCCCTTTCCGTTGCCCTCCATTGGTACCTATTTGTGGACTGAGGATCCCTCTTAATCTATTCTTAGAACATTTTTACAGAAATGGCACTAGACAGATAACTATTTAAAATAAAGATATGACATTTATAAAAAAGCGAGCGTCGTAAATACATTCTCAGTTATCTTCATATACCCAAAAAAGAGTATATTATCTAATAATATATTTTCTGTACGAAGGCGGTACTATCCATCGAAAATTCAAAAGCGAAAACAACGTCGTAAATATATTCTTAGTTATCTTTGTTACATTTGTATTATCTGTAAAAATAGTTTCATGCAAACAGTAGGAAATATTAGGATATATTAACATAAACCGAGGCCATATTAACATAAGCCGAATTATATAAAGCGAAAATGTACAGTGACCGAGTGTATACTGTTCTAAACCATAAAATCGCAGACATGGAAAATATAATGTCGCTATGGGTTCTCTTATCTTTCCTTGCAATTGCTTCGGCTGGTAAGTAAAAACAAATTTACTTGTAGGTACTGTTTAAAAGTGATTCTTTTCATCTTTATAGTACCTTTGGAGTATGGAAACCACACCAATGCTGATTCACGCATTAGTTATGGGTATGATACAGATATAAGGGAAGCCAAATACTATGCTTTCTTTACCTGTGCGAACACACTGTGCGGCGCTACCCTCTTAACCACCACAAGATTGGTAACAGCAGCTCATTGTGTCAACGGTTGTAACGCTGAAGACGTGCGATTTTACATGGGCATGAATTCAAGGGCCGAAGTTGAACAAGGGCAAGCCGACAGTTATGGGGCCACTGCAATTTATCAACATCCAAGCTACGCAGCAAACAAAGAGTACGACTGGGACATAGCGGTCGTCTACGTTAGCGGTGCTGTCAGCATAACGGATAAAGTGGCACCCATCAATTATGCCCTCACCAAACCACCTCTAAACGACTATATCATGTGCCTAGGTTACGGCGCTACGCAAACTGGACAAGGTGCTGCCCGATTGCAAAGGTCTTGGTACTTGACCAAACAGTATGACGGTAATATGATCCGCACCAATGCTGAACAAACTAGTGTTCTACCGGTATGTATATCCTTTAAAGGGTCAATTCGTATGATGGAACGCTTCACTCTTTGCTACTTTTCGAGTTTAGAATATCGTCAATATTCAAATGAAGTCGACAGATGCATTATTTCAGAGCCAATGTTTCCTAGACACCTGAAAGTTCATTGACTTTTCAACTAATTGAAAAGTGGATACAGTTTGATATCCAGTTCATTAGTGTCGCAACAAATAAAAAGTGGATCACTTGAAAGATTGTATATTACATTACATATTTTGCTGGATATTAGTGCACATTTTTTCTATACTATTGTCGTCAAAATGGCAAATTAATATTATTTCAAATATGAATTGAACATACAACCGCTTAATTTTAAATTGAGTGGATTTCTATGTGTTGGCCCAACAATTTTGATTTTTTTTAAGATGATCAATTTGTTATTAGGGTGATAGCGGTGGCCCCTGCGTCTACAATGACCAATTCGTCGGAGATATTGTTGGTACAGTATACGTTAATGGTCAGACTTATGAAAATTTGGAGGTGCTGACAGCTTCACCTCCAATACTGAGTTTCCTGCGCTCTCATGGATTATAATTGCGATAATTGATATAACATGAAGATAATAATAAATATAAATCATGTGAGATAACAATAAGGATGAAGAATAAATTTTAAAAAAAGGTTTACTTTTAATTTAACTAATTAAATCCTGCAAGATCCAAGATATTATTTTTAAGGTCCTTTCTTCTCTTCATTTCTTTTTTAATCCGCTTTGTATTAGATTTTGTTTAAATTTTAGGAGTTCTTAGTGTGGGAAAATTTGGATGTTATGATCAGAGAACTTGGCAGTTGTAAGATATACTATGAGAAATTGGATGATACTTTGATGTCTTTTGTTGGTGGTAAGTGAATGGTGAAAATCAAAATATCCTACTGTTTTTTCTTCGAGTTGTAATCGAAACTTACATTTTGCGATGTTCTGATACATGTCGATGCTTTAGTGGCTTGCCAACTTAGTGTATTTTATCAGCAAAACAGTAAAGTTACATTTTTACTATTAACCAAAGTAATAACTTACAGTTTTTTCTCCTTTCGGTTACACAATAGTGATTTTAATTGGTCCCGTGATTTGCTTTGAAAACAATTTGTGATTGATTTATCCTTTGGTGTGTATGGTGAAGGTCTAGCTAGTCTATTGAACGCCACTATTTTTGATTCGGTAAATGAAAAGAGCAGAAAATTATATAATAAAATATGTCATGACGCCGAGCATACAGAATCATGGGAGACGAGGACGTTCACACTAATCACGTTAATCAAGATACCAGCGTCGTAAATACATTGCCAGTTATCTTCATATGCCCAATAAAAGGGTATACTATCTAATAATATATTTTCTGTACGAAGGAAGTACGAACCATCGAAAATTCAAAAGCGAAAAAAGCGTCGTAAATATATTCTTAGTTATCTTGGTTACATTTGTATTATCTGTAAAAAATACTTACATGCAAGTAGTAGGAAAAAACAAAAGTGCCGTATTAACATAAACCGAATTATATAAAGCGAAAATATACATTGACCGCGTCCATACTGTTCTAAACCATAAAATCGCAAGGACATGGTAAATATGATGCCGCTATGGATTCTCTTATCTTTCCTTGCAATTGCTTCAGCTGGTAAGGAAAAAGAAATTTACTTGTAGGTACTGTTTAAAAGTGATTCTTTTCAACCTTATAGTACCGTTGGAGTATGGAAACCACACCAATGCTGATTCACGCATTAGTTATGGATATGATACCGATATAAGGGAAGCCAAATACTATGTTTTCTTCACCTGCGCGAACGCACTGTGCGGCGCTACCCTCTTAACCACCACAAGATTGGTAACAGCAGCTCATTGTGTCAACGGTTGTAACGCTAAAGACGTGCGATTCTACATGGGCATGAATTCAAGGTCCGAAATTGAACAAGGGAAAGCCGACAGTTACGGCGCCACTGCAATTTATCAACATCCAAGGTACGCAGCAAAAAAAGAGTTCAACTGGGACATAGCAGTCGTCTACGTTAGGGGTGCTGTCAGAATAACGAATAAAGTGGCACCCATCAATTATGCCCTCACCAAACCACCTCTAAACGACTATATCATGTGCCTTGGTTATGGCGCTACGCAAACTGGACAAGGTTCTGCCCGATTGCAAAGGTCTTGGTTTTTGACCAAACAGTATGACGGTAATATGATCCGTACCAATGCTGAAAAAACTAGTGTTCTACCAGTATGTATATTCTTTAAAGGGCCAATTCATATGATGGAACGCTTAACTTTTTGCTACTTTTGGAGTTTACCGTCAATATTCAAATGAAGTGGTCAGATGCATTATTTCAGAGCCAATGTTTTCTAGACACCTGAAAGTTTATTAACTGCTTGAAAAGTGGATAAAGTTTCATAGCCGGTTTATTGGCAAGTTAATCTTAAAGTAAAAAAGTCTCGCAACAAATAAAAAGCGGGTCACCACTTCAGAGAGCGTTTTGCCTTCTGATATGCAGGACGCGAATTAATAGTGACTGTATTAACGTGGAATTATTTAAAAACACAAAAAACAGTCACAACACAAAAATAATCAAAGCAGAAGACGTCCAATACGCAGCTACTAAGTTGTTCGGACACCAACGAACCACAAATCCTACTTATGCTTCCGATAGGCACCAACTTGTGACTGTTGAAGAGTATCCTCCTCCTACCTTCACGGTTTTCGAAAGGCATGGTGTATATCATTGGTATCAGTTAATGTGGGTGAATTAGTATTTATAGAATGAAACAATAAGTCATTTTTTCGAGTTAAAGCAATGGAACATGAAAGATTGGTTATTACATTGTATATTATGCTGGATATTAGTGCACATTTGTCCTATACTATTGCCATAAAAAAAATGGCAAATTAATATTATTTCAAATATTCCTTGAACATGCAACCGTTTAAATTGGGTGTATTCCTATGTGTTGGCCCATAATATTTTGACTTTTTTCCGATGATCAATTTGTTATTAGGGTGATAGCGGCGGCCCCTGCGTCTACAAGAACCAATTCGTCGGAGATATTGCTGGTTTAGTATATGTTAATGGTAAGACTTATGAAAATTTGGAGGTGCTGACAGCTTCACCTCCAATACTGAGTTTCCTGCGCTCTCATGGATTATAATTTATACAACATGAAGATAATAATAAATATGAATGATGTGAAATAACATTAAGGATGAAGGATAAATTTTAAAAAAAGGTTTAGTTTTAATTTAACTAATTAAATCCTGACAAGATCCAACTCTATTTTTAAGATCCTCTCTTATCCTCATTTCTTTTTAATCCGCTTTTTATCAGATTTTGTAGTTGGTGATTAAAAAATTAAAACTACTAGGCCCAGTTGTATAAAGCATTGTTAACTTCATGTTAAGTTAACAACGTTGTTAAGCAATCTGATTGGACAATTCAAATTTGAAAATTCAAAATTCTCTAACCTGATTGGCTAATCGCATTGTTAATCCCATTTTTGATCATGAACTTAACTAAGCTTTATGCAACCGGGCCCTAGTGTTCTAAAAACGTGCTTGACTTTTCAAGTCGAATTTAACACGTAAAGCAATGGAATATCGCGAAGGGTCCAAATGGTTTCCGTACTTTTCCAGTTCACCGGAAATGTTTCCCAAATATCCTGAACGCTGGAAAATTTACCAGTACATCCCTTTTGCTTTCTATTTCTATCATCAAATTGAATCACATGAAATATCATGCAAGCCAGTGACATAACCATACACTGTTTGTAGATCCTGCACACGGCCAACAAACCCCAGCACGTAACAACAGTCATACGTAAGCTTCAAAAACAGTAGTATCTATATTTTTCCTTCTTCAGGATTTATCATTTTGTTATGTTATACTTATATTATTTTCTATAACATTACAAAATGCAGTTTGAAAAAGAAATTACGGCTACTGGTGCAGCTTGTAAATCCTGGAGTTTGTTTTATTTCGCTGGTATTTTTTCAAAAAATACAATGGAAATTTTTTGCATATTTGTTATAGTTGCATATCTGATTTAATTGAATGCGTGACTTCAAATGCGGAATCAAATAGCAGTAGTATACGTGTATTAAAGGAGTTTCCTATATTTTTACATCAAACAATGCAAAAAATATGATCAAAAAGAATATGATTTTTTCATATCAATTCACCAAAACAAAAAAATTATAAAATTTATAACAAAATTACTATTCCGATTTAAACTTTGCTTTGGGTTCAACCAGCCAAGTGAAAAATGAGTGCTGCAATCCTATTTTTATGTATACATATAATGTGGGTATGTAAATGCCAAGATATAGGCATGAAACAAAAATGGTATGAAGTGGTATCAAACGTACTGTAGTTATTCACAGATACCGTAGATTAAGATTGTTTATCTTATTATAAGATAGTGATTGATGCGTCAAACAATGTACTAAAGATCTTAAGAATATTTCATTATGATAATCTGAGTTAGCACGGATTGATAGAATTGAAAACTACAGCCATTGTTGAATAGACAATTGAAAGACCTTTACAATGATGTGTCACAAGACCCCCTTGCAATTTGAAATTTCAAAGTTGATAGCGCTCGCAGCGCCATCTAGGAAAATTAACATTCAGAATTTACGTTAAAAAAAGCAAACTTTATACCATTTGATACCGCTTTGGTTTCACGTTCCTATCTTGACTGGTTCAAAAGTTAGCATTTACGTCCGCACTGTATATAATAGGTAAAATAGTGTCGTCGTCATCGTCAACTCGAAGTTCAAGTGGTAAGAGTTAAGTTGCCGTCGTTAAAGTGTTAAGTCGTGGAGTGCCGTCGTCATGTTCCGGCGTAGCCTGGGTTTCCGTTGCAAAAAAAATTCCAATATACGTGTAAAGTAACATTTCTGCGTATTCTTTCTTAAAAAAACCCTTCATCAAAGAAGCGATCAACTCCCTTGGGAAAAGGAACAGTATTCGAGGTTGGTCCGGGGATTAACAATTCTAAAGCAGTCCCCGACCGCAACAGTACTGTTTTAACGTAAATTAGAAACGTAAACACTCCCAGATGACGCTGTGACGATGCTATCAACTTTTCAAATTGCAATGGAGATCAGCGTGCATAGAGGAGTAAAAATCAGTAATGAAATTTTTATCTTCAGATTTTTTAGAAAAGGTTTGAGAATTCTGTTACTGTTTTATTACCACTGTCTGATTTATTCTTGTGCCTGGGAGACATTAATATGCACTTTCAGAATCTCCACGATTACCAAACTCGTCATTTTACAGATGTTCTCAAATCTTTCAAATGAACTCAAATTACATTTAACGAAATTAAAACAATTTCAGTACGTCCAGTACGTTGATCGATTTCATTTTAGTTGGTGAAGACGTGTATGTGTTCGCTTCCGGCGTGGATCACACTCATGATTCTGAGACCATGGCGGGAGTAATTGTTCAATTGATTTTTCATCCCAGTTAAAGTAGCTATAACTGAAGCATTTAGAAGTTTTAAATATTTCATTTTTGACATATTTCAGAATGATTTATACTCCGTTATTTTTTATTATATACGGACAATGCGAATGATTTTTTTTAATGATCAGTCATTTTTTTTATTTGATGCCCATGCTTCGTTTGTCACCCATACTTTCAAAAAACTATTCTTGCGCCATGGATTACAGATAGTATTGCACATTTATTTTCGTTGCGGGATAAAGCTTTTAAGAAGTTTCGCCGAAAAAGGAGATTGATTGGTAAGATTGGCCTGAAAGAAAAGCATTTTAATTCCTAGGCGATTAGTCACCCTGATTAGCCCCTGGTATCATGGTTGTGTTGCTTCTTTTCATTTGTGTTCATTAAGTTTTAAGCACATTCAACCTTGAGCAATGCCGTCCTGCGCGAATTGCGGTAAGAAAGGCGATGATTCTAAGACATTTACGATACTACTTGCTAGTGACCTTAAGCAATTTTAAAGTTATATGAATAGTAAACCAGGCCAAACAAGTATAACTTTGTGTAGTGAAATATGAGGGAGTAGAATTTATCACACTGCATTCTATTGTCCAAGCATTTGCAGACTACAATACGCTTGCAATGTATACATATATTGCGTCTAAAGATGTCGGTTTACCGAATGTGATGGGCAGATCTGAGGCAGGGGTACATGTTGGCTGTTAAGACTACTATTGAGACTGCGTTGAAACGGATGAAGAACTCTTTTACATAGGGTGTCGACTCCATTCTAGGATTACGGGGCTACGCCCCTATCTTCGATGCACCATTGACTACATTTTTCGATATGATTGTAAAATGTTCCCAATTTCCATCTGTGTAGAAGGTCGCCCGCATAACGCCGATTCTAAAAAAGGAGATATCGTGTATTTAGAACTATCGCCCAATATCAGTAATTTGTAGTTATCAGTAATTAAACTTTGTGGACATGCACAAAGTTTCATTTTTTTTGTATTTGCGAGTTCGGGATGTTTCGAAGGATGGTCCCAACCTTTTAAAATGAAACTGGGCCGTTACAAAATCGCTCGAATATCCTTGGATGAGGATATATGTCCACAAAGTTTTTTTTTTTTTTAATTTGCTGAGAAATTATGAAATAACTAACAAAAAAAGTTGAAAAGCTAAAAGTCATATATAAATCCATAAAACTCTTATAATTAATCAGATTGATGAAATTGCGCTTTTTATTCCTCCTTTACATAAATATTTTCCATTTGGTTTCATTCAAAATGATTGCTGTCTTCCAGAAACAACCAAACTGACACTTGACTTTGAGGCGTTATTTCACCTCCTAAAAATGGTTTTCCACTGATAAAAAAATGTGAACCTCGCGGATTGAAAGTGAAAACACGAAATAGTGGATTGAAAGATTGCAATCCACTATAAATATATACTAATATACTAAACTTATTTAAATCGGAGAAAGACCCTTGGAATATCTTCACCAGTACTTAAAGTTAAACAAGGACCTAATACATTGTCATGTACTTTATGCAAATAATTGTTTGCCATAAATCATACAGCCTTGTTCCTTTTCATCAACCAAATGGTTTGAAACGTTTTTCAAAAGTTAAAATGTCTGTTATTATAGGATTTATATATATTTCAGTTATTCAGTCGCAAATTGCACGCGGAAATTTCTCTATTACGCCTGATAGCATAATGTCTCATAGTCTCATAGTCAATGCAACATGAATGTATTTTTGCACGCGCGCGTGACTATCATACCATGAAGACAGTCTGAACTCAAGAAAACATTGGTATATGCACAGAATTTATTTTTACATTAATTATGTTACAATAGATACCGATTCTACGTACCAGTTAACATGCAAGCGGTCTCATGAAAGTTGTTATAGTTACATTTGTATTGTCTGTAAAATACCTTCATACACTTTCCTACAAAAGAACGCGAAATACCTAACTACCATAAGTATTTCTCCTCGGGTGGCAGTTTCATACGAAATCGTTCAGATTCTTCAATATTCTAGCATGGTATATAAACCATATCGTCTGTATGACCGTTATATTCTCCTCTTCTGTTATGTCGAATGCAAACTCAATTTGGGTTCTGTTTTCCTTTATTGCACTTGCCTCGGCTGGTAAGTACAAATCTGCTTTTATTCTTTTTTAACTCATATATTTTCTTCTTGCAGTGCCTTCAGAATATAGAAACCGTACGAATGCAAACAAGCGCATTACTTACGGTTATGATACTGATATAAAAGATGCAAAATATTATGCTTTCTTTTTCTGTGGGAACGTGATGTGTGGTGCAACCCTCTTGACCACCACAAGATTGGCAACCGCAGCTCATTGCGTCCATGGTTGCGACGCTAAAGATGCGCAGTTCTTCATGGGCATGAATTCCAGATCCGACGTTTACGCATGGAGAGCCGATCATTACACCGTTTCCGCAATTTATCAACATCCCAATTATCCAGCGAAAAAGGAGTACGGCTGGGACATAGCGGTTGTCTATGTTAACGGGGCTGTCAGAATAACGGACAAAGTAGCACCCATCAATTATGCCCTATCCAGACCACCTCTGAACGACTACATCATGTGCTTGGGTTATGGCGGAACACAATCGGGTCAAGGTTCCGAACGATTGCAAAGGTCTTGGTATTTGACTAAACGCTATGAAGGTACCATGCTTTATACTAACGCTGAGAAAACTAGTGTTCTACCAGTAAGTGTATTTTGGAGTATTGGTCATTCCATGTTAAATCGTCACATTTCCCAACTTTATTACCTAAGATATGGATATTATTTCAATAAAATATTTTAGTTTCGGTTGGGAAAAATATCAAGTTTAAACAAATAAACTGTTCTGTTTCTGCATTTGAGTTTGATGCAGTAACAGCTTTGGGTAACAGATAGTTTCTTGCATAACGAAATGTAGCCTTGGGCAACTATCATATTCCTTCTTATTTCGTTTTGTACTTTTTTAAACATTTTTCTTAAATATTTTTATTACGATAATGAAGAGGTATTAAAAAATATCAGTAACGTAAGAAAGAAAATATAGTTGTGTCATATTTACAAGTCTGCATATAAATTTCGTGTTTTCCCATGATCAAAAACATTTTTAAGTTACTTGAGATCTTCTATCATCTTACCACAAATGACGCGATGATCAGCCCGGGAGGTGTGGTGTTTTGATGTGGAATGACACAAAACCATTCGACTTTCTATAATGTCGGGTTCTTTTTTATTAGGGCGATAGCGGTGGTCCCTGCATTTATAACAACCAGTTCATCGGAGATATCGCCGGTTTAGTGTACCTCAATGATAAAACTTACGAAAATATAGAGGTCATGACAGCGTCTCCACCAATATTGAGTTTCCTGCGTTCGCATGGATTGTAATTTCAATACTAATCTGTAAAAAAGTATGTACACTAAAAGTTAATAAACACTTATAGTCGCAGACCAAGACCTAAATTCTTCTTAAATTTTAGTTTCAATAATACCTTTCAACCTTTCTTGCAAAAAAGTGAAGAAATTGCATGTCCTATCGGTAAACCATCTTTTTGTAAATAAATTTTGTTATTGAATGTGAAATAGTTTTGATTTACCCATAGATCCAATAATAGAATTAATAACTTTACCAAAAGTTGGTAAAGTAAACTTTACCAACGTCATAGTAACGTATAGTCGTTTCGTACATGAATGTACGAAACGACTGGTCTTATGGACATGTGTGGTCGGTGTGTTTTAATTAAACCGTTTAGTTTTAGGTGTTTATGCTTATTAAAGTAGTTTTCTAAGATTTATTTAACCTCCTTTTGATATTTTGTTATTGGATCTTTGTTTACATTTTTTTCTTTTTCTCTGTGAAATTGACCTTGCTTAAATATGTATGTTTTGGAATAATGGCCAAGGTTTTACCTTTACCTGCTTTAGCAGACATTAAATAGATAGTGTTGAATTATTTTTTGTTTAATTGATTTTGTAAGTGAAATGTTAGAAATATTGCATTTTTTGTGGTATCTTGTCTTTCTTTAAAGAGTCATTTTTCCATAAATTACAAATTTATGAATTTTGTGTAATTGTGATGATTATTTCTAAAAATAGTACATATCACATTCTAGTGCCAAAATTTGATCAATTTCATCAACTTGGGTGTAGCACAAATTTATGAATCGTGGATAAAATTGTATTGCATTTTCTATTTTTTCACTGTTCTGTTGTATATGTTTAATTAAATACAATAAAGTTTCGAAATAGTGTAATAGAAGAAAAAGTTTCTGCCTGAATTCTCCTGATCCAACGAGTTACGATCGAAAACTCCGCTTCATTATATACAGGGTCCAGCACGATGAGCGTTCATTAGAAAGATAAGCAGAATCAGGTAAATTAGAACATTGAAAGTTTGGGATTAATGGTTTTTGGGTACGGTAGTCTTAATTAATATTTTCAACTTTTGATCACTTCCGGTTATACCGGAAGTGATACTCAACTTGCTTATTTCTAATGGAGCACCCGGTATTTTATTGCATTTTTGAATTCTATACTAAAATTTAAAGCAACTTTGTGTTACATTCCCTATACTGAATATTAACAGTTCCTGAGATATGTCAGTTTTAACAAACTGACGAAAACAGCTGTGACAACAGCTGTGTGGGCCACATACTTCCACAAGTGTTGCACGGATGACAATGCACAGCAGATGGACTGCCCGGGAGGGGACGATATCTGATGTAATTGGTGGCGTGCGGAAGCAACCGGTGAACTCGGCGCTTTCAAACATCATCCACTACTGGATGAAATGGTAAAAAAAATCTCATTAGACCAGTATACGAGAATATTTCTGCAGATGATTTGTTAGAACGAGGTACTGGAAGTAATACACAAAACAACAACCAGAGCTAGAATTCTTGTGTGTGGATGCTAACACCAAAGCACATACATGGTAGTACAAAAACAGTTTCAATTGCAGACAATCAGCTTTAATATTCAACGAAGGATATTTTCCGATTGTAAAATTAATGAAGGATTTATATATAGTAGTGGATCTCCAAGTAAAACTATTCGCAGAAAATCGTGTGAGAGCTGGTAACTTACGTGCATTAAGCTCATCGGAAGAAGCGAGAACTGCCAGAAAAAAGGCTGAAACACGTCTTCAGAGCTCCTTTGAAGAGTGAGAAGTCTTGTTGTGTGGGGCCGGAATCGCAGACTAAATGCAAGTTGAAAATTTTACATATAATACAGAGTGTTCAGAAAATGCGTCAGGAAACATCGGGAGGTGATTACACATATTAAAATAATGTTAAAAGTTCCTATAAATAAAAAGTTTAAATCTTAATACTAACAAAATGTCAGCTACTCAAAGATATTCTTTTTATTTCTTCTTTTCAACATAGTTTATTTAATTCTTAATCGATGCGGAAGTTGACATCCGGCATACATATTAAGCTTAATAGGGTGTGTCACTAAAATTAATTTTCTTTATTATTGTGTCACCATACTCTCTTTATCTACTCTTTACCTACAACGTACAATTTATTTATGCCATAATTCTTGCGTCTAGATCGATGTCACAAAATTGAGGGCGCCATTTTGAATAGAATCAAAACCATAACAAATAGTATACTCTTAACTCGAACTGATAAATGCAACCGTTTAGCTGAAACTTGTCTTTATAGTTTGAATAATTAAATGAAATTTTCAATAGGATACTTCATAAATTAGAGCGATTTATGAAATAAGTACTGTAAGGCTTTTTTATTTCAATTGGTACACAAAATTAAACCGGAAGCGAGTGAAGAACAAAGGTATATTTGAAAAAAAAGGTATATTTGAATTTCCAAATTGTAAGTGATAATTTACGTTTAAAAATTTAACAAAACAAATTTTCAAAAGAATCAAAATGTAACAACTTTAATAACGCCACCACTCCGCGGGAGGTCCACATCGTAGAGAGGTACAACGTCCACGACTGCTGTCTTAATAAACAGGAGATAATTAATAAAAAAAAGTAATAGAAGAAGAATAAATTATAATTGGTACACAAAATTAAACCGGAAGCGAGTGAAGAACAAAGGTATATTTGAAAAAAAAGGTATATTTGAATTTCCAAATTGTTCGAAATGACCTCCATTCACTTGAATGCGTTTTCTGGTACATTTTAAAAAGGTACCTTGCGACTCTATGGGAAACAGCGATATAATTTCTAATAATATCACATGCATTTGTTATCCTTTCTTTCAGATCGTTAACGTCATTTACTGGAATTTCATAAACAAGTGTTTTTAAATGTCCCCATAAAAAGAAATCCATTGGGTTAAGGTCAGGAAATCGCGGTGCCCAACGTATCCTCTTTGATTAGTTATTGTTGCAGTTTACACAATAAAAATCCGATGTCTATTCGACGAAGATTTACCTTGTGTTTCCTATATGTGAAAACAGGTTTGTGTTTAACATGAATACACAAAACGGATAAACTTAGTTATTCTCTGAAATTTCCGTACGGAAATTCTAGGCATTTATGCTTAGTTAAAATAATATGTAAAAGTTGTTAAGTAGTTTATAAAATTCAAAATTCATAAAATAAATTTTTTTAGAAACTAAAAAATACCTAAGGTATTCTTAAAACACTAAGCAAATACAATTTAATCTAAAAGGAACCTTGTTTTTTTCCACTACGTTGTATACTTGCTTTTAATGACTTACGACTCAAGAGTTTTAAGTATATTCATAGTTATTATAAGCACCTAATAATACATAAGTAGCACTAACACATTTCTTTGTTTTATTTTGTAAGAAATTCTTCAAATATATTCATACAAGAAACACAGTATATAAACCGATATTCTACCTACATAACTTTAAGCTGACATGGCAAATGTAAAGTCGGTTTGGATTCTCTTATCTCTTATTGCATTTGCTGCGGCTGGTAAGTACAAACAAATTGTTTCAATTGTCTTAAAGTGAAACATCTTCTTCTTGCAGTGCCATCAGAATATACAAATCGTACGAATGCAGCCAAACGCATTAGCTACGGTTATGATACCGACATAAAAGATGCAAAATATTACGTTTTCTTTTTCTGTGGGAACGTAGTGTGTGGCGCAACCCTCTTAACAACTACAAGATTGGTAACCGCAGCCCACTGCCTCAACGGTTGCGACGTTAAGAACGTGCGCTTCTTCGTGGGCATGAATTCAAGATCCGAAGTTGACCGAGGGACAGCCGACCATTATACCGCCACCGCAATTTATCAACATTCCAATTATCCAGCAAAAAAGGAGTACAACTGGGACATAGGGGTTGTCTACGTTAACGGAGCTGTTAGAGTAACGGACAAAGTGGCACCTATCAACTATGCCTTATCTAGACCACCTCTAAACGACTATATCATGTGCCTAGGTTATGGTGCTACGCAAACTGGACAAGGTGCTGCCCGATTGCAAAGGTCTTGGTTTTTGACTAAACGCTATGAAGACAACATGCTCTTTAGTAATGCAGAGAAAACTAGTACTCTACCGGTAAGTATATTTAGAGTAATAATTGGCCCTTTCTATGTCAGATTATTACTATTTTCTTAAAATTAGTTTCTTGAAGCAAATCTTCACAGCAAAGTGTGATTGTTGAACATACACTTTGCGAAACTATTTTAAAATAGTCTAATAATGTTTTGAAAGAGGGTGTGTGTTAGTATACGTCTCTGACTATTTTTAGACGTATACTAACACACACCCTCTTTCATTTCATTCCTGACTAAGAAGGATACAACAATACACATATAATAATGTTTTATTGGATGGGTCCATCTTGCAAATGAGCAAATTTAAAGAAAGGAAACGAACTTCTTTTTGTTTGCTTTATTAATTTTTATATATGCTAAGGTACTAGTTTCAATATCAACAGACAATCTTCAGCCTTAATCTACAAAAGGAGGTAAATAAACAAATTACATAGAAATTACAAACGGATAAAACTAAAGTAAAGCAGAAAAAATAAAAGTTACTTACAGTCAATAGTGAAAATGTACTTAAAAGAAGAGTAAAATAATTGAACATGCATCTTCATCAAAAAGTTAAAAAGTAAAAACAAATAAATAAAAATTCAAAACAGCAATCATAAACGAAGTGAACAGTTTAAAAATAACGTGTATACTACGTTTAAAATGCTGAATATGAAGGAAATTTTAAGGAGAAATAAAACAAGTTTTTATTTCGTCACGTTTTATTAGAAGAACTTCTTTTGTAGATTAAGGCTGAAGATGGTTTGTTGAGACTGAAACCAGCACCTTAATATACAGGGTGTAACAAAAATGTGGTCCGCTACTTCAGGAGGATATTCTACGCATCAAAACGAAGAAAAAAGTTCCTATAACAAATGTCCAAAAATGAGCCGCTTTCGTGTTAGACATTAATTAATTTTTTTCATACATAAACTAAAAGACAAGTACAAAAGCAAAGCTAACGTGAGACAAAACAAATGTCAGAGCAAATGTTCAAAGTGACCGCCCCGCGCCAAAATACAATTTTCAGCGCGTCTTCGTAGCGATCTGCTTACCCTTCCACAAACACCCGGAGTATTGTGAA
>JAWQRJ010000458.1:0-21062 GCA_033557515.1 Diorygopyx duplodentatus | reverse complement strand
CAAGATGATTGTGTTGTTTTTTTTGCCGGATCACTTTCGTGTCTAAGAAGGGAACACTATTGTTGGCATTTTGTTTTAGTTTATAGTTAGTAATAGTTTAGGATTTAAAATTCGTAACTTTTTGGAAGAACGTGTTTGGTGACCTTGGGACTGACCCGAGAAAACAAGATTTTCGACCATACGTCTCATTCTCTGTTAATGTACATTGGTTATTGTAGCGTGGTTTTTAAATTGTACTATTTGTTTAATTTTATAAGTTTTATCATTGTAACTAGGGATTAAGTAGTAACTGAATGAAACTGTGCTCCGATTGTGTTTGATGATGCGCTAATCTTAGAAAACAATATTTACTCGATTTTTCTGTAAGTAAACTTGTTTTTTTAATTTTAAGTGACCGTTTACTTTGTCGTTTTTTCGTGTACAAATTCCTGATGATGGCAATAAAACGTGCCGAAAGCTTGAGCAGAAAAGAAATGAGTTAGACTATTTTTTTTATCACGACTGCACAACCCAATATAAATTAATTTTTCCTAACTCTTGATTCAGTCAAAACAATTTTTTAAACTCTATATATATATATATATGACTCTGTAATGCCAAGTCGTTTATTATCATTAACGAGTGACATTGATTTTGCAGGTAATCGACTCCGATACACACTTCGAAACGTTAAGCAATAAACTAAAACTACTATATATACTAATATATATACATATATATATATATATATATATATACATATATGTATATATACTAATAACTAATATAGTGATGCTACGAACAAATACAACCCTATTTCAACAACACTCAATGTCTATGTTCATCAACAGTCGCAGAAGAAGACATGACACACTAACGTTGATGCGAGTATCTTCATGTTCACAGTCTCACAGTTTTTTTATCGCACTTTTGGTCTCGCTGCACTTACTAAATTTAATTAAACAATGCAGCAGCCCATATGAAATGATATACCATATTTCATAGTTCATTTCTATCCACCACATTTGATTTGTATAGTACAGCCGACGTATGTGTGCCCTATACCCACCTTGAAGTTTAAGGTCGTAATCGAAAGTCACCCTTTCAGCGATGTATAGCTTGAAATTATGTAAATTGTATTTCATCTATATTCTAGAACGTCAGGCATACAAAGTCCCAGAGGGGTGCGTCAAGGAGTTCTTTAACCCTTATACATTTTAATAGGAGCAGTGACCATATAAAATGCCGACCCTAAGTGCATTTCGGGATAAAATTCGGAAAGCCGATCGATGCCGCCGCCATAAAATGTACAATAAAAATAAATTAAACTCCATATTTCAAATATCTATTAGAATACACGGAGCCGGCCATATTTTGATGCGCGTGTCTGCAGCAACTGTAACACGGCCCGTGCTACATAAACCTTTTAATTTGGCCCGTGTTCATGTCGTATACAAGCGCTCCAAAGCCGACTGTCCAATCGTTTATTCGTATACAGCGGGTTACGCAGATACCGTTGAAAATCGATAGAAGCGAAACTGCAAATCCATTACGAAACCCTATCTTGCATAATGCCGAATCGATCGGCTGTTTCATATGTTTCCTATTAAGAACTAAATAACAAGATTCCTGCTATCTACATTATTTGCACGTGTTTAGTATTCGATTTTGTCGTATAGAATGCTGCAAATACAATACAATGTTGAAAATGCCACTGAAAATGCCAGCATAAAGTAAGTAACATAAAATAGCATAACGAATCTTCCTAGTGAAGTTTTATAAACTAGATTCCATGGAATCGTACACTGCTTTAAAAATAATTCAAATCTAATAAAACAATTCTTATTTCATTTATAAAAAGATGAATTGAACTTCTTTTGCTTCTTACTCCCATAATGAATGAAACAGTAATCAGCTTCCCCAAAAAGGTTAAGGAGCTTCGAGTAATCTTTGACTCAAATAAAAGACAACGTCAGCCCCAGTTTCTACCAATTGGTAGAAATTCGAGGATGAAGCTCTAAATCAACCTTCACTTAAGGTCAATCATCACTTAACATATTGAGTACCGATTTGCCGAATGCAGGTACGTTAATTGCGCAAAAAATTAAAGACCTTACAGAAGATAATGAAATTTTGAAGACTTCCCCAATTTGCTCCCCAAATTACTATTGCACAATTAAATAATTATTGAATATATTCTTTTTATTTTTACTAACGAAAGCTTAATAAATAGTAGCCTTCGGGGGCATAAAGCTAGCCCATAATGCGGGGTCGATTGAAGGGATACTGCGGAAATTCTTGATGATCATTGTTACGGGAATAGTGTAGGTCATACGTTCCTGCAGCACAGTTGCCAGATTGAACGCCACAGTTAGATTTTATTTAAGGGCGCATAAAAGACCACGGCGAGTAAACGGTTCCCTCGTTGCTATCAAAGGAGACTTAACGAACACATTGTGAATAATGATTTACGACCTTGATGGGAAAATACTTTAGACCAAGAAATTTTTGTTTTTACAATAAATCGAAATGCGATTCGGGAGGTATAACGATGTGGAATACATATTTATTTTATAGTACTGAGGTACCCTAACGATCAATACAGGATTACGATCACGGGATATGATTTAAAAAATATAGAGGTGTACATTTTTTCCAGATAAATCAACTGGAACGATTACACAAGAGTTCGAGTACAATGATTTTTCCTAATACAAAAACATATTAACCTCATAAATGTTTTAAAGATTCTGGTATGACCACAAATCAATTATTCAAATATCACTCCTCCAGAAAAAAATATGATACTTAAAATATGAAATGGATATCAAGACTAGTCCTTCCTAGCCTTTCCTTGGTTCATCGGTTGAAGAACTTCTTAATCAGTGTGCAATCACTTTCATATGGCTTGTGCTAGCTTTATAGGTACCAGGCCGGCACAACTGCCACTTCTTAGCACGTAGAATAAATAAATAAATGTATACGAATTATATATTTTAAAGTTGTACAAAAGTATAAGTTATACAAAATATTTTAAGTAATTTATAATCTTATCAGAGAGGAAAATATGACCATGTAAACAAACGCAATGCAATGTAAGGAGATTTTGTAAATGTAAGTTACGATTGGGAAAAGTGGGTCTCTAAAAAATTCTGGACGTTGCGAACGCTATTTAAATAATTTATTGAGCATATTTTGCTATAAAAGACTACTTTTTGTGAAAGAAGGCGAAATTTTTGGGAATTTTAGAACATTTTAAAATGTCTTCTGCAAAATCAGAAACTCAACACAAGTCTTCTTAGTCTTCAAGTAGTTTTAATATGTTCATTTTGTATCATTTTTCAACTTTGTGTAATATTTCATTGTTATCAAAATCTAGGTTATTTTCAGTTTCAGGTTTATGAAGGGTGAAGTTCAATCTTGTTTTGTGTTCGAGCATTCTTTTTGAGATAATTCTTCCAGTGTGTCCTATATATGTTTTTTTTTCAGTTCTGACTGTCTATTAGGTGGTATTGAGTTTGCAAAAATGTTATACAATCTGCTTAGGGTTTTAAAGGTTGGGATTATATCGTTATTTGACAACGATGATTGTCAAATGTTTCTTAATTGAAATATTAGGTCATAGACTTATAAGTTGGAATTAATAGTTGTTTTTTATTAGTTGGGCTATTGTTACGTCAAAGAGGATCAAGTTTTATTGTGATTTTTGTTATTCGTTTCTGAATATATGCTGTTGAGCATCCATTGTTGAAGGTTAAGTCCTTTGTGTAATTAATTTCCCTATCTTTTGCAGTTTTATCAAGGGGGTACTTGGTTTTCTTCCATGAGGCTCTCATCTAGCAGTTTTTTTTGAAAACTCCTCACCTCATTTCCAAAGTTAACGAAAATGAGTAGAACGAAACTAGTTGATTTTATTACAACTAAGTAATTCAATAAAAAGAAATTTAATTAATCTAACTTTAATTAGTAAAAATTTATTAATCTAACAGTAACTTTTATGATATCCACTAAAATTTACAACACTTAAATTCTTATCTTTCAATTAAGGTTATTGTACACTTTTTGCTCAATAACGTTAGGTGATCCTTTACCAAATTCGAATCCATTACCAAAAGAGTTATATCTGGCGCAGAATGATAAACATTTTGAACAATTTTTGCATCAAGAATGTAAGCAGAACGACTGAGCCACCTTCTTCCAGTGCACAGAAAATCAAGTATTTTGCTACTGTAACCCTGCCCAACAAGTAATCTACAGCAATGAGTAACTGAACTCAACTTTCAATATATCGTACCAGATTACTATTAGCAACTAATGCAAATTTCAAAGCTGCGTTCAAAATGTTTGTGCTTCGGATCTCTAAATTTTAGATGTAATCAACAATGTCAGGAAGGCTAAAAGTATTTTTTTCTTTCAAATTCTCTGCACACTTCGAATTCTGCAACCACAAATCATTTTTATTTCGCAAAAGAGCTTACTGCCTCCACTTTTATTTATATTTATGTCAAAATGATTTATATTTCTCAAAGCACATGCACTTTTTCCCAACTAAACAAGATTATCTATATTACACATTCCTGCTGCGTTTGCAATTGCGTCACCTACGCCGCCCGCAGTCTGATTAAAATGGTTGTCTTAAGTAGACTCAATGCACGTTTTGCCAGAATAGACTACGTTGCATTTCACTCAAACTGCCCGTTAGTAACGCAGTCACGTCTTCATAAATCACGAACCGGCGGCTAACAAGCAAAAAACTTTTTAAAATTACAGGCACCTCACCACTATACGGTCTAAGTACGGACCGCCGGTTGATGTCATAATTACATTTTTAATACCACGCGCAGATATAATGTCGAAAGGAGTACTTTTAGACAGTAACAACTGATATATTAACTGTAGGGCAAAAACCTTTGTGACATCCTACTTCGGGCTAAAATCGAAGTTTGCAAGGCCGGAATCATTTCTTTTTTCTTCATTCATTCATTTATGGAATAGCTTGAATACTTTGGTATTTTGGGTTATTCACTTAAACGTGATATACATACAATCTGCAGAGAAAAAGTATTAAATTAATGAAGATTTTTAGCACGTCACAGAAAATTTCAGTCTTTATAAAAAAATCGTGTTAGGTTTAGAACCCATAACTAACACAAAACAAATTTGGTTGAAAATAAAAATACAATACATTGGATGCAATCTAGAATATAATAACACTATGGTCAAAAAACCACTACTACGTAAGCACCTTTGATAACAATGTTCAAACTTATTGGTGCTTCAGTTAAAAACGGCGAATCGATGTCTTGATGGGTTGATAGTTTCGAAAAAATTATCCATACTACAATGGATTCATAATAGGTGATCGCGAACTGTGCACGCATTCCTCCTGAGAAGATTAGTTAGACATTGGAGACTGAAAGCAATTTACTATGAATATTAGAAATACGCTGAACTGAATATTACGCTCAACATAAACCAAATGAAAGTTGTTTTACGAACAATTGTCGTCTCGGGATGTGTTAATGTGTTAAATATCCAAATCCACAGGTGTATTGGTATCAGAATCCCTATATTTCTAATATTTTGGCCATCAGTACCTGTTGGGTTGCACCGCCTACTGGTTGCACCGCCATATTATAATACGTTCAGTTAAACGATAGTTTAGCGGAAAGCATAAACACAGAAATGAATCGATTGTTCAAATTGCATTCCCTTATTTATATTTGAAAAAAATCCTGAAAGGAACGAAATGCAATTAGACATTTGTAGACGACAGATTGATTCTATAGTACGGTAGGTATTATGTCAAGGAATAGAATATTAACTCTTTGAATCTCGAACGCTGGAACCACCCCAACTGGAAAAGAAACATTAATCAGAAATAACACATCTATTAATACATCGAACAACAAGTTTTGCACATTAAAGAAGAAGTGACGACTTGAAGGATATCTTTAAATTAATACGTCTATAGGGTATTTGTAGATGACGATGTATTATGAAATAGCAAGGAGGTTAAAAAGGCAACCGAATAGACTATTTCTATTAATTACAATCATTTTAATTAACAGTTCATCTGATTTGATAGTCGCTTTCCAAGTGATTTCCAATTCTTCCAAGACATCCTCTTCTAGATTTTCTTACTTCGTGTATTAGCTTTATATTTTCTGTTTGTATTTTAAGTCATGTTTCTTTAATGCGTTTTCCAACAGCTGAATTATTTTTATGTTTCATCTGATTGGAAAAATTACCGTAGTAACTGGACGAGATATATTTAGATTTCAATCTTATATTAGGGTTTATCTTTTTTATATTTTTTCTATTATGTATGTATATATATATATATATATATATATATATATATATTATTCTGTATTCTGTATTTTATTCTGTAAATCTCTGGTATTATAACCACTGTTTATTGCTATATAATGTATAGTGTTATTCGTGTATAGTGTTATTGTATATCGTTTTTTCATCAGTCATTGTGTCAGTTATCTGTGGTGAATACATCGGTACAGACGAAGCGGTCGTGGGTTCAAATCCCGCTTGAGGCAATCATTTTTCTCCAAATATTACGAGAATATCATCCACATATCTACTATAAAATTTAATATTATTTGTAAATATTGTGTATCTGTCCGTATATCTATGTATATCTACTAATAATTTTGAAAGTGCGAAATCCATAGGCAACCCGTCTTTCATAGTGTAAACTGAATCATTAATTTTAAACAAGTTTTATTCAGTAGTTAAAAATGAGTAAATGGATGAAGTGAGTCGGTATGGTTAATATGTATATTCCACTCTTGTTTTGTTTCTCAGCAGAAAATCGTAGGTAAGTTCTATTGCACTTCTTATAGGTACATTAGAGTATAGGGCTTAAATTGTTAATGGGTATAACAGCCAAAAAAGGAGGGGAAATGAAACATAACTCACTCACTTTGTAAGTCATCTGTGTTTTTATTGAGATTTAATTGAATTCAGTGTTCATTACTTTTGTTTTTTTAAGAATTGTACCACCACGCGGATGATATTTTTACACATGGTTGTGATTACGCTAAGTTGTTCTTTGCTTCTTTAGTTTGAGTTTGATGTACATTCGTTGTAGTTAGCCCTGAAGAAGAGTGTAATATACTTGAAAGCTTTGTACTATGAGGTTTTATTTCCCCACCTTTTTTGGCTGTTATACCCACTAATAATTTAAGTCCTTACGTCGTACAGCCAGTACTTCCATCAAATTAGAGTATAGCTTTTTATGTCAAAAGAAATCAGTCCGCATGTTTTGTTATGTGCTAATCTTTTATTTTATCTGTTAGTTCACAAGAACTTTTTATTTTATATATCGAGGGGTATTTAAACCTATGAGTGATGATGTGTTGTATTTCTTTAGCACGTTTTTCTGTTGGTGTGTATACTCTATTACATTTGTAATATTATACTCTTATTATATTTATGCTGTTTATATTTTGGATATTTTTATAAATCAACTTCATGACAACGAATTGACCCAAGGATACTTCCGACAGGATGGCGCAACATAAAGTTTATGTTTTCGTTGCGGTTATTATTCCATTATTATTGTAATTTTTAACTTTTCGCATTTCGTTCTATACGTATTTATGAACAGCTGTTCATAACATAGCTTTTCATGAAACAAGCAAGGTAGAAGAGGTTAAGCAATGAAAAATTTTGGACTTTCATTTGAGTCGAACAAAGGACTTTCATTTTGGTCATTTTAAAAAATTTATTTAACACACATGGTACATGCACATATTCGCAATTATGTCAACTTTTTCTAGATCACAGTAGCTTAGGCATCTTACTGACTTTCTCATGGTAAATATGCTATGTAAGGCAAGAATGCATATTTTCTTAATTCAATAGTTAACACGTGAGTTGTGCAACAATACCAAGTTATGTAGATAAAAATAAAAAATGCTGAAAAATCATCCAAAATCAGAACTAATAATTGAACTTTTTTTATGAAAATTTTTGCAGATGCTTAAATGTATTAGCTACATGGCGATGATTTGAATCTGGTTTGTAGGCTAATAAATAAGAAAGGGGCTGTTGTGTACATCTAAAAATAGGTTTTCAAGTGCGTGCAGCAGCGACAAAATCGGTAGTATTTAATATTAGTCATTATGCTTTCTCGTAGGATTGGTAGGATATTGATCTACGGGATCTACGGGAATACGTTATGGAGGACTTCAACCATGGAGTTTTGTTATTTGCTAATCTTTTATTTTATCTGTTAGTTCACAAGAACTTTTTATTTTATCTATCGAGGGGTATTTAAACCTATAAGTGATGATTTGTTGTATTTCTTTCGCACGTTTTTCTGTTGGTGTGTATACTATATTACATTTGTAATATTATACTCTTATTATATTTATGCTGCTTATATTTTGGATCTTTTTATAAATCTTCATAAAACTTCATGACAACGAATTGATCCAAGGATATTTCCGACAGGATGACGCAACATAAAGTTTATGTTTTCGTTGTGGTTATTATTCCATTATTACTGTAATTTTTAACTTTTCGCATTTCGTTCTATACGTATTTATGAACAGCTGTTCATAACATAGCTTTTCATGAAACAAGCAAGGTAGAAGAGGTTAGGCAATGAAAAATTTTGGACTTTCATTTGTGTCGAACAAAGGACTTTCATTTTGGTTATTTTTAAAAAATCCGCTAAATAGGACAATAAAAGGGTTTCTCCAAGCTTGACAGTTGACAAGGATGTCAATGGTTAAATTAAGAGGTACGCCATATGGTTATCATATTTTTTTTCTGGCACAGCTTATACTAAACTGAATTTATTTAACACACATGGTACATGCACATATACGCAATTGTGTCAACTTTTTCTAGATCACAGTAGCTTAGGCATCTTACTGACTTTCTCATGGTAAATATGCTATGTAAGGCAAGAATGCATATTTTCTTAATTTAATAGTTAACACATGAGTTGTGTAACAATACCAAGTTATGTCGATAAAAATAAAAAATACCGAAGAATCATCCAACATTTTTTATGAATATTTTTGCAGGTGCTTATATGTATTAGCTATGTATGGCGATGATTTGAATCTGGTTTGTAGGCTAATAAATAAGAAAGGGGCTGGTGGCGTACCTGCCACAAGCTTTGATTTGCCAGAAACCAATCAAATTACTGCTTCACTTATCGGTAACAACTGAGTGTTCGTAAGAAATTATCTTTAGATTGCGTGAAAAAATGTTTCGCAAAAAATTTCTAACTAATTGAAATTTCACTGTTCGTACATCTAAAAATAGGTTTTCAAGTGCGTGCAGCAGCGACAAAATCGGTAGTATTTAATATTTAATATTAGTCATTATCCTTTCTCGCCTGATTGGTAGGATATTGATCTACAGGAATACGTTATGGAGGACTTCAACCATGGAGTGGATCGTCAATTATTGAAAAAGGAAGATAAAGCCGATAAAACGAAAGCAGTCACGCCTATTCTATAAAAAATAAATAAAATGCAAAAATTGACAATGGTCTTCGATCCATGATCATCATCATTAGTCTTAATCTATAAACGGAAAGTACATTAAAAGTATAAAATAATTAAAGGTAAATGAAATTTTTTTTTTATAGAAATAATTAAAACTTACAGTCGATGTGTAAAAATCTTACACTCTGTGAAATGAAAAATCATATGGTAAAATATTATCACAGTTGAAAAAAGTTTGTATCCTCCCAATATTAACCCCATTGCCTTAACAGAATTGTATAATTGTAATAACGAAGTAATTTATAAACCTTTATCTTTTAATAACACCAATTTAAAATTAACCAACATTTTCAGCAAATATAATATAGTCCCTGCGTTTAAAACAATTAATGAACTATTTAATATGCTCTCTAATCATAAAACAAACATTCCTATTCTAGAAAAAAACGGCATCTACTTAGTTAATTGTCATAACTGTAAAGGGTAACTGTAAAGGGAACAATTGTAATAACTGTAAACGTGGGGCAAACAGAGCGTAAACTTAATAAACATACTTTACAAACAGGATATAAAATAAACTACCAAACATTAAAATCTTGCACGAAGTTGAGAAGGGACGGAAGATGGATCTTTTGGAGCGAAATTGAAAAACATAAACACAATAAAAAACTCCTCCTTAATGCGCAGGTAAATTTCGATAATCAGCCACTGTACACGATACTATTTTGATTTTTCTATATTTGAGCATTTTTTAATTTCAAGTCTATAACTCGCCGTTAAGGATTTGATCACCTTGAATAAGCAGAATATTTTATTATATTCTGCTTATTCAAGGTTATATTCCTAAATCCAATTTTGTAATCTTGTTGTTCAGTTTTGGGTACGTTATCATAAATACACTTATTGTGTACCTCCATGTGAGCATATATTACATCCGAACACCTAGCTGGGTGATAATGTAGGACCGCTGGTTGATAATGTAGCTCTGTTTGAATGGACAACGAAACCTCATCTTCAACAAACCGTTGCAGTCTTCAATGATTGATCTGGTGCTCATTTGTCGAGCATTGTATCCTTCTACTGCCAAATCTTCATTTTCTGGTGTTGGAGTCATCATCCAAGATCTAAGTGTATATGCTCAATCACCTATAATGGACCACTACGAATGAAAATTGTGATTGAAGGAATTTTGCTAATGATGAAAATTATAGGCAATAGCATATGTAAGTTAAGTAATTGAATATTATATACCAAAGGATTTTTTTTCAAGGAAAAAAACGTCTCCGAAACGGGACTCGCACCCGATATTGGGCGGACGTCCTAACCACTAAACCACTCGAGTCCTACCGGCTCTTTGAATATTTTATTCTTTGAAATGATCCAACCCATCTTCAGATTCCCGCATCCACCAAAACTGTTCAATTGAGCTGCATGCTGCGACCATTATTTTGTCCTATATCTGTAGACTTTCAGTTTCAACACCTGGACGATGAAATTTATTAGCTTATATTACTTTCAATAGTTTCTTTGCCGCTTTGTTTGTATTAGTCCTACACATACAGGTACAACTGCGAGAAATTCACATTCGAGAAATGATGCTATAAACATTCACCATATGGTCCTAAAGCCAAACTCTGGAAAGTACCAATTATTCTCTCTCCCTTTCAGCCTCTACTCTTATGGCAACTTGCATATGTATGCGGGCGTCCTATTCACTTATATATTTTAACGAGGGTGATGTTCAGCGACCACAAGCGATCCGACGTAGGCGAATGCAAATTATACATCTCGAAGTTACCCAGACGTTCAGAATCTGCCGTATACCGCAGTACATTATCCAGTTTGGCCGGGCCGAGTCGATTTTAATTTGCAACGGAAAACAATACAAGCAACGCGGCCGTGTGCACGACGCAACGGATTCCTGGGGCCGGGCGGGCAAACTTTGGCCAAAGCGAAATAGAATTACATATACGAGCGCACTGTATGACATAAAGGGAAGTTCGCTGCTGCATGCTCGACCCTTTTGTTACGAAGTTTTTACCGTCCGGGTGAACTTGCACCGGAGGAACATCAACGGCATGATAATCCGACGGAATTATTTCCGTCTCGCAGGGCAAAGTACTTCGGGACGAGTGCGTGCTGGAAAATGGTTTAATAGAGTAGAAATGGCGGTGCTCTGTTTGCTAAGAAAATGAAATTGTGTTGAGTACGAACGGTACTGGAATGAACAGCAAAGCTGTGCGATGACAAATCATATTTTCATTGTTTTTCTCTTATATGACAAGTTACCCTTGGTATTTCAGGGGATGGTTTGCATATGCACACTACTGGTACCCAGTAATAACAAACCGAAAATCAATAGTCGTCGCGATGATACGCTACGGACTTCACCTTTGAAAATAACTGTAGAATTTACTCATGTTTTATTAACGGTTAGATACACCGGAAAAAAATAAGCCAAAGGCAGAACATCCCAGAATGCGAATTTCCTCACATACTTTCCCTTCTAGAGAAAATTCTAAGGGTCAGTTGAATTGTATCAATATTATCAAGTGGCAAACAAATCTGCGTTTATATTCTTACGTGTAGGCACCTTAAGGAGATTAAACAACGATTGATTCCAACATAAATATTTTACAATTAAACGCGTCTGATCTCGAAGACGGCTTTAAGTTGCCAGTCGATATTTGCAGGATTTATAGAATTGGACGAAATAAGTCTATAATAATTTGTTACAAGTCCCAAATAACATAAATTCGCAAATAAATAAAATTGTGGTACACATATTTGCAGAATTTAGAAATCAAAATACGGGGAATCCGTTGAACCCTTTAACTTTCAGTTAAATCAATTTAAAGATATGAAATGAGTTTTGCTAATTATAGCTGGGTTGCGGACATACAGTGCCTTTATGTGCTGGTAGAACGGGGCTAGCTCGGGCTGTTACTTTAACCTCTGATCACTCGATGGCGCTGCCAAAACTCGGCCAGGGGTAGAAAACAATGCTTATTTGTGTTTTACCCCCGAGCGAGCTCGGTCTACCAGGTACTCTTATACTATTAAACGAGCTGTTCTTGTTAATTTATTTATTTATTTGTCGGCATCCCCCCGAGAATGAAAGCATTAATGTGGGTGATATTTGCAGGGTTTAGAAATAAAAGTGCGGGAAATCGATTGAGATAGATGTTGACCTTCAAAACAATCTTTTTAAAATATAAAAATGAGTGTTTTGCTTATTATAGCTAGGCTGTGGACATAGACAGTTACCATGTGATGGTACAACGGGGCTAGCTCGTTCTGTTAGTTTTACATTTGATCACGCGATGGCACTGCCAAAGCGGGCGAACTCGGTTAGGATTCAACAATGTTCTTTTGTTGAGTTTTTGCTAATTACAGCTAGGTTGCGGACATACGGAGTCATCTTGTGGTCAAATCGTATGGCTCTGTGCTGGTAGAGCGGAGCTAGCTCAGTCTGTTAGTTTTACCTGCGACCAAAACGACCGAACTGGGTCAGAGGTAGAAAACAATTTTACTTTTGTTGAGTTTTTGCTAATTACAGCTAGGTTGCGGACGTAGGGAGTCACCTTGTACTCAAATCGTATGGCTCAGTGCTGGTAGAGCTAGCTCGGTCTGTTAGTTTTACCTTTGACCACGCGATGGCGTTGCCAAAACGGGCAAACTCGGTCAGGGGTAGAAAACAATGTTTTCTTTTTGTTTTTACCCCCGAGCTACCAGATACTTAAGAGTAATAAAGCTTGTATGTATATACTTGCGTGGTTGTAGGTTATGGTAATAGATGGCAGTTTCGTATTAACAAGGAATAAATTCGCGATTGCTGCTTTTTAATGTGCTAGATTTGAAACCATTAGTTGTCAATTACTATTGTTCAGAAGTCTATCTTTATCTTCAGCAGTATATCTTAAGTTTGGGATCGTTTTGAAGTCATTTATTCGCAATTCATACTCATATATATAGGTATTATACCAAAATAAGTTTAAACAAATCATACGACTGGTGGAAGAGTCACTGCCATAAATGTATTTTATCTTATAATATTAAACGAGCTAATCTTGTTTATTTATTTATCCATAGGCTTGTTTTTTAAAACCCACGCACTGTTTGTGATATTTGCAGAATTTGGAGATCAAAGTACAGGGAATCCATTGAGATAGGTGCTAACTTTATGTTAAATCAATTTAATACGCCATATACCACAAGATGATACAGGGTACCATCTTGTGGTGAAATCGTATGGCTCCGTGCTGGCAGAACGGAGCTAGGTTGGTCTGTTAGTTTTACCTAAAACGGGCAAGCTAGGTCAGGGGTAGAAAGCAATGTTATCCTTTACTTGAATAAATTAAAGGATAAAATGCGTCCACACGAGTATTTTTTTTAAAACCATTTTTATACGCCATCAGCTAACGTTTAGGTTTCTTATCACCGTTTCATGTCCCGATAGATAAGACGGAAAGATAATGAGAAGACAAAGTTGTTATGAGGATGGGTCAATAGAGCGCCATCCTGCGATATTTCCTTTGGTGATTGAAATAAAAGAAAAATTTAAATACATAAGCTTTACTATTAATCAAGATGTATGCGCGGCGATTTTATTTTTTTAAATAGAATAGGTACCCTATATTGTCTACAAGTTATTTCCCAACTCTTTCTCGATTTGACCTTTCATTTCTATGCAGTGTTCCCGGATTATTTAAATTTTTTAAAAAAAAAGTGGGCGCCAGCAGAGGTTGCTTTCACAAATCATGGAATTTTCTTTTTATTTAAGCCTTACATTTTCGTATTAAATTAGATAAGTCTTTTAGCGATGGAATTTTTATAAGTTTGCAATATTATGCAGGGTATTTATTAAATAATGTCCTATACTTCTGTTGAGAATTATATTCATTTTACAATTCCCTTCAACTCTCATTAAAGATATGTTATGTTTAAAATCAGTACTTTTCGAGATATTCAACTTTTTTATATATTTCTCGCCATCCATAATCTTTTTCTAGATTGATTTTCTTCATTGACAGCAGTCAACAAAGAAAAACATTCGATTGTTATATTAACGGCCCGTTGCACGTATTGTAAAGTTCACCAGCCGGGTCTGATACAGAAAACTTCTCCTAATCTGTATAACATATTAATTAATCATTGAAAAAGTGTATCATAGATACAAACTTATTTTGGTTTCTATTTTGTTTGGTTGTGTGTATAAATTCCTTTATTCTCATTACTTTCCGATGCTATCATCGATATCATAAATGTAACACAGGAATATGTTCTATTCACATCCCATTAATCTTATACTATTAAACGAGCTAATCTTGTTAATAATTTATTTATTTATTTGTGGGCGTCGTCTCGGGAATGCGGACATTAGCGTAGGTGATATTTGCAGGATTTAGGGATTAAGGTGCGGGAAATCGTTTGAGTTATTTCTGACCTTCAATAAAATCGGTTTAAGACATAAAAATAAGATTGTGTCCATTATAGCTAGTTTGCGGACACAGGGAACCATGGTATAGTCAAAGCTGGTAGAACTGTAGAGCTGGTAGAAGGCTGTTGGTTTGACCTTTAACAATACGGATAAAAAATAAAATGTTTTATTTTACCCCGAGCGAGCTCTGTCTTCCAGGTACTTAGGTAAAAAATTGAATATCTCCAAATGTACTGCTTTTGGACGAACATATTGTTAATAAAAGTTAAAGAGATCTATTCAAAATAACAAGGTTATATCCACTTGAATATGTGCTGCGCAGTTAGTCGTTATGTAATAGACATCCTATATAATATGAAAGATTTGTGAAAGTGCCATCAGTTTCTGTTCACCAGGTATCAAAATTTGTTTCTTAAATTCAAAAAATAACTTCTACATGATAAGAAAACTTTTGTTGACGGTCATGTTTTTCCAAAATTTTAAACAATTCAGGAACGTTACATACAATTTAATAAAATTAAACATTGTTACACCCAGAAACAGTTGGCAAATTTTGTAAAAAAAATATATGGTGTTCTAGAAGAAATGAGCTTGAATATCGCTTATCTTTTTCTTGTATTTCAATCACCAAAGGAAATACCGTACGATGACGTAGGGGGACACTATTGACTGAACCAGTATAGTAATAATACAATGATAATTAGAAATTGAAAGTTTTCGTCGGTCTCAATTACTAGGTCTCTACATCAGCCCCTAATTAGAAATTGAAATTCAGACAAATTGTCACAATAACAATCAAGTAAGACATAACAAACCTAGGTGTAGTTAATAAACGTTCCGTCGGTAATCTAATGGAAGATTATCACAAAAGTGCTGTTAATTTGTACGTGCTGAAAATGTCATTTGTTGTTATTATCAGTTTTCTCTCTTCATTAACTATTAGCTATCCTCGAAGGTTAGAAAGGGTTAATGGATTCTCCTCGTCTTATTTGCACGACTTACAGTAGTAGTAAGCGGTTTAATTCCATCGAGATGTCTCTGACAAAGATGAAACACAACATAAAATATATGCTTCATTGGGCTATTGTTATAGAATTCTTAAACACTCAATTTTTATAGCATAACACATTATATCAAAAATACAATCCCTAAATAGTTAGACCTTCGCAATTTCTGCAAATAATACATTTTAACTTATTAAATTGAAACAATTTAAGTGGTTCCACTTAAACCCTCGACTGATGAAATTTATTACTCGTTTGCACACTAATAATCAGATGTCTACACGACGTCGATTACCAAGTGGTTCCAATATGGAAAACGGATTTATGTTTACGTACACCAGATTAGATGTAAAATCTTCAAGGGGAGAATCCCAAAGGAGGTGGAGTAAAATGAAAAATTCTATTTAGTGATTTATAATTTGTCCTACAAATCATTAAATAGACAAGAAAAATAAGATTGGGAGTAGCGCTGTCCTTTCACATTTTTTCTTCTATATCAACTTTTTATAATACAAAAATGCTGCTAGTGAGTGTATTACATATACAAATCCTATGCCATCTACTTCGGCAGAATCTGCTGCTGTAGTAAGTTCAGTTCCAAACAATGTCATTTCGCCGGGAAAATTCAACATCAGCGAAAATTATAATTATTATAAAACCATCTTAAAAGACTGGAAATCTTATCAGCAATGTAAATTTGAGAATAAACTAAAAATGGCAAACTCATTTCATTGCAACTCAATTCTGACGGTCATACAATTCTTCTTAATTTTCATAATATGCCTTGTAATGTAATTAGGTACTTGAAATAATAAATAGGTGTTTATTAATAGGTACTGTCAGTTGTTTTGTTTTATGATGCATGATTTCCAATTAATATTCCAATTTACAGTTACGTATCAATTAAAGTAATGATTTTGTAATGTTGCTAGAAATTATAAATCTGAGTTGGGAACGGAAAACAGTGCTCAAAGATTGGTTAAATGCTGTAATTGTCCCAATATTTTCAAAAGGAAACACAAGTAAATGTGGGTAAAAACGGATGGAACAAAATTAAATATGTTAATGCTGAGCTAAGTATCTTAGCAGACGATACAGTAGTTATGTAAGAAAAACAGTAGGGAACCTCCAAGAAAATCTGACCATTTGGAATGAGTTTGCGAAGAATTATGGTCTGGCCATAAATACGACGAAAAAAACAATGCGTGAAAATAACCAGAGTTACTGTCTCTGAAGCAAGAAACCCCATGAAATAAAACTAGGCAATCAAAATATAGGACAAGCAAATATAAAAACCTGGCCACGATTATAAGTAACAGGGGAGATATAGAAGACGAATTGAACCATAGACTGGAAGACTATTTGAAGCGCTAAGCGGAGAATTTTTGAATGTATGGATGCGAAAACTGAATATTAACAGAAAGGCGCAAGAGTAGATTGCAGGCAGTCGAGATGAAATACTTAACAATAACATTGGGAGTCAAAAGAATGGACAAAATCAGGAACGCTGAAATTAGGGAACACCTGGAAGTGATCCCTTTAATGCAAACTATTGAGGAACTAAGATGGTTTGGCCACATAATAAGAATGGATACAAGCAGACAGGTGAAGAGAGTGTGGAAGGCAAAAGCCGATGGAAGAAATAGAAGGGGAAGACTACGAACAAGTTGAAATACAGAGTTTGGAGAGAGGCACATTAAATGGCCACGCACAGGGCGAAGTAGGCAGGATTCATTGAATCGTAATAACCTAAACCGTCAACGTAAGCTAACTGAGGATGTAAGTAAGATAATATTAATTACTAAAGTTAAAATTCTTTACAAATGCTCAACAAACTCTATATGATTTTCTTTGCTTCCAGTGTTTTGAAATCTGACATGACAGCCTTACCCCTAAATCATTATGTCAAATTCCGATGGTAACGTCATATCCGGAAAGTATATCAGGTGGCAGCACTCATCCAGGTCAAAAACATTTATGAAGAAACCTTGTAAATATTTTCAAAAAAGAATCAATACCGAAACATGCCACTAATCTCTACTACAGACGCAGACCTAAAACTTCTGACACACGACCTGCATCACGGATCCCAAAAACTTATAATAGAAGCAGCAAGCTAAAATAAAATCATACTGTTCAATTTTATTATCCTGAAGCTGAATGATGCGGTTATCATAAATGTAACCAGTAAAAGTAACTTTTTGACATAAACGATGTCTTAGTTACATCATACTGTAACAAATCCTGTTGAAATACCCGTTATTATCTGTTGGATAAGTAGACGAGATCTTGGTGAAACAAATTCTTATTCTTTTTTTATTTATTTGTCTGGTGATAAGTACAATACCACGTAAGGTGGCCATTTACGCCGCGAGAAACATTACGTTTTGGAGAAGTAGCTAAAACTTCTGCACTCCAATTACAGTAAACTCGCATGTTGATGGAAGTCTCGGTAGTTCGCGCTGTATCCTCTAAATATAATAATGATATTTTGCCCTTACACACCGATACGTGGCGTTATTTATGTCGGTGGGCGCAGCGCGTAATTGCGCCCACGGGAATGCCCGGTCTAGTCAAATATTCGTGCTTAAAACACCGCCCACCTACCTATCCAGCCATTGTAGCACGTTCAGAATCCATTATTTCTCGTGTGATACGTGGTCTCCGCGGAATTTGCGCCACTACTAAAAGACGCAAACTAGTTTCGGCTGGGTAACGACAATAACCTGGTCAATTATGTGCATCAGTTCCCGAACTCTCCAGCCATGCAGCTGAGTTGAGCCACGCCGCGGAATATTGTGGAACTATGCCGATATTAAACGGAGGGGATCAACTCGAGCGTTGTGTCTGCATCATGAAGGGTGCTCAGAACACACAGAACTAGGTGGGTTGGGTAATATTCGTGTAGTATGAAGGATAATATTTCATTATGAAATATTTTTTATGGTTAATCTACAGTGCGTTTACTTAAACAATAAATCACTCACCGAATTCTAATCCACAAGTTTACTCGGCGCTGTTGCTGCACAAGCTTATCATTTATTCACGAAATCTGAAAATAACAAAACATAGACAAGAGTTGATAAAATCTTGACTAAAAAAGTAGTGCGGTGCTCTTTACGCGAACACATTTTGCGTGCGCATTATCGAGTCGTCCATGTGCATAATTCACATCTCCCCCAGAGTGTAGTGGGGAAAGGTGGGAGTCGTTCGTCTAAAACCACTGCGGTCTAGTTATTATCTTCCGTTTGATCCTCGTCATATGCTGTGTTATACAATAATACTTCCTCATCATGCAGACTTCCTTTACAAAAATATTTCGTACGGATCAAAAAGCAAGTTCGAAAGGAGCAGAGCACGTGCATAAAATTTATATTTCAAGTGGGCAGATATAAACACACTTTTCCGTATCGCAATAATTTTAATATGTTAACTAATTCTAACCGTAATACCACCGTTGTTTTCCAGACACAACATATAAATGCCCAAAAGTTTTCGGCCCATCTAGATGAAGGCCGCCAATTTTGTAGCTCTGTCACTTTTATAAAATATTCAGTTTGGGAATGTAAAAAGGACCTTTTTCTCTGTGTTTTAGTACATGCCAGTTTCTTTGCTATCCCAATTATCTACCAAGATGAATTCACTAAAAACCCCTAAAGTGAATTCAAAACTTGTGAATATTTTGTATCTGTTAGAATGCTTCTTTTTTGTGTGTATATCTATCAATCATGAACAATTTAGAAATCGTCAAACAAATGCTATAGTAGCCTCAGGTTATAGTTTATAACCAAAAATTGAATATGAGAGCAGTACGCCCAGATATCAGATACCAGAATCACAATTATGGTCTACACTCATAGACCATACATGTAAAGATCGGATATCTTCCATCCATTGCTTTGGAATAACATAATGGCATGTGATATTGTCTTAATGTTGTTGGTTGGGAAATAAACATGCCTATTTGTGCATTTTTCTGGAAAGGTTTTTAAAGTAGGATTAGCCAGTTTAGATAATATTGGCAACCGCAACAGCGTGACGTAAGTCAGTGTAGAAGTGGCTTTTTACACATTGCTCTGATGCTAGTAGATGTGTCTTAGATTTCATATGTGTTATAAATCACTTGTTTTGTAACACTGCTAATTAACATCCCAAACCTCACAATGAACAACATCACCTTCTAACATGGAAAATGTTTCTCAGTAGTTAGCAATCCAAATTGACAGATTTGTGGACTAAAATTATTTAATTCAAAATTAAAAATCCCCAACTAAATGTTAATTTCATTCACTTATATGCACCGTTCCAAAACGTTCAAGTTAAAAATAAATGTCTAAAATAAAAGTTGCACCATATCAAAAAAAATAGATAACAAAAATGTTAAAGGTCCTTTGCAAATCAAGCCTCATTACATAATAATAATAATACAATATACAAACAATAATACAAATCTGCCTATTCATGTTGAAAACACTCGGTATAATGTTGGTTTCTATCAAAAGTTCATAGAATTTAAGCGTTTAACACAACAAACAAAAATGTTGTATCTCATTCAACTCAAAATAAACGGGGCACATTGTATGTTACAAAATGATATCAGATCATATGTAAGTTTTATTTGCGACATATCTTTCCAAACTGAATGGTAAGGGTGCTAGACCTCGACCGTGCACTATTATCGCAAACTACGTAAATACGTAAATAAAATAACCTGAAATTTCGTGAAGCATTTTCACCCTATACAATACGTTTACCTTGCTTTTTGTTTTACACTTCTTGAGGTATTCATTGTTTCATTATTTACTAAACTGCCGCTGCTTTATTGCCGTGTTTAAGCCAGCTTTTAATTTAATTACTTATGAATAGAGTCCGGATTTTTAGGCATTAAGCTTATTATAAATATTATAAGCAGATATATTTTATATTAAAATATGTACGAATTATGTAAAAATAAGTCATTTGGCACTAATGTTTATGTATTTTTTGCTTTTTTTAAATTTTTGTGTGCTTATTTGCACCTTTTTTTTTATTTTTTTAGAAAAATATGTTTTGAAAAAATAATTCCAAAGTAGAGAATAAAATGGCAGATTATTTTTCCGTGCCTGTATAGAAGAGCCACGTTGTAAGTTATTTAAAGCTTACATTCTTGTT
>JAWQRJ010000457.1:0-21064 GCA_033557515.1 Diorygopyx duplodentatus | reverse complement strand
GGTCAATACTTTTGACGGCGATAATAGTAATACTTTTAACACCTGACATGCATTTATTTCTGTTTGATGAAAATTTGAACTAAATTTTCCTTATAATTATAATTTATGACTGCCTTAGGTTTGCATTTACAAGGAAATTTATATGAAATATCGTTCATAGACGAAGAAAAAGAGAAATTTTCGAAGACAGTCCATAAGAGCACGTGTTAAAGTTTTCCTTCAAGTTTATTATTAACGGCAAAGAAACGTCAAAGCAGGAAATTATAAGAGGCCAGGAATGGACGAAGTCGGAAAATGTTAATTGCCTATACTTTTGCAGACATTTGCAGTGACTACATTAGATCGCTTTCGACTACATTTTCAATGTGGCAAACTGATGGGTCCAAACTTGAAGGTCGAAGGAAGATGTTGGAAATGACATACATGGTTCTGGGTTTAACCAAGTAAAGATAGTAGACGCGATTCTCTTGAACAACTGACTATAAAAACACCGCAATCTAAACTAAGTTGTAAATTGTGTGTGGGGTCTTGTAATCTTGTAACCATAAAGTAGAAGGAAGTAGGGGGAAGGAAAACTAACCGATAAACTGATTGGTGATTTGATGAAATATTATGGTTTGGCCATCAGACGAAATCCGGAATCAATTGAAGATATGAGAAAAAACATAAACTTTTAATAAAAAAGTAACTTCTTGTTATAAATCTTCAACAAATGAAAACCCACAATATGCATTTTGTTCACCGAAGTGGTATAAGGAGTGCAAAACTGAAACGTGGCACTGTTCACGAATATAACCACCCTCCAGCTCTGAATCCCAAAGTTCAAGAAATCATAAAACCAACATATCAACATTTGACGACGGATGATTTACTGGAGCGATTCTTAGGTGCGAACACACAAAATAATAATGAGAGCGTCAACTCCCTCATTTGGACTTTCACTCCTAAACACATTTACCGTGGGGCAAAGAATGTGGTAATTTGTGCATACTGGGCAGTTTCTATATTTAACGAAGGGTACACAAGTGTGTTAAAAGTGCTCTCCCAAATGGAAATAAAAATTGGTTTACAATCAGTGGCGTATGCAAATTAGAGAGACAACGAGTGGATAACGCGATCCAACACACCATCGACAGATGCATCAAAGGAGGCAAGGACAGCCCGGAGAGATAACCAATTTCACATCCAGGATCTTTTTTAGGAAGAACGGGGTAGAAGGGAGGAAGGGAAGAAGGGGTTCGTAGGTACGAACGGGGCTGTACCCGAACTGCTTTAAATTTGTGATACGAAACGCCGGCGGATTTGTGATGCGAAACGCATATTTAAAAATCTAACCACGCCTACATATAGAAGAGGTATAGCGGGCGTGGTCTAATAGACCTATGCGGAGGATGGATTGTATGTATTGTGTGCACATGCGCGTGGCTATGGTACCGACTGCAATCCTCTGGCTGTATATATATTCTGTCGTTAACGATAATTTTAAGACTTAAACCATTACTGTTTAGAAATTACACATTAAAAACGAAGTGGTGTTCTTTAATCTCCGTCGCTTCTCTAGTGTTTTGTTAACATGCAATACTTGCTGCTCAAAATTCTTGGCAAATTAGTATTTGATGGAATCTACGCTAGATGTAAACAAATCCTTTATCAAAAATAACCACTTTACGGAACAGTTCAAAATGACTGCAGACATAAAACTTCCAATTGGACAATTTGTACAGCGTGGCCTGCATTCGCGTTCCAAAAGTTTACTTTGTACACCATTTCGCTGCGCCACCTGAGTCCCCGTGGTGTACTTATATTGGTAGAAAAAAGTATACTACCAACACGAGTCGGTAATGAGCCTATTCCGTGCGCGGTAGTTTTCTCTGTCGTGAACAATAAGCTCATTACGGGTTTATCACCCTCGTTGTATAATATACTATAAAACTTTGAAAATGCGATTTAGAACCCTGATCGTAGAACGTTAACAAACTTCTGTAAGGGGTATTTAGGGACCGACAAGTGTACTCTACATAATAAATAACAATAATACTACACAGGAATATCCATTGACATAATTGGAATAAGGTATTAAATTAAATAAATTTAATACTAAATTTACTATTATTTAAATAAATTTACTGTGACGTCTAAATCTGAATTTTCCGCATGAACTCTAATTGAAAAAATAAATAAAATAATATGTTTATAATATGCCAACCAGCACATCATATCTTCTTGCAATTAATTTTGGAAAAATATCATAAATTTTACTGCATCTACATCTTCATAATATGTAATTAATTTCGAATAAAGAGGGTTACCTACCTACTCATACTTTAGGTGGTGGCTGACATTAATTTGTTGAGTGACACAGTTACATTTTTAAATTCCGAACAAAGTGGTCTATAACAAGAATTTTTTTGAAGATTTTTCTTTTTGAAAATTAATTGGATTACTTCGATTGTGGAAGTTGTGATAAATAGGGAAAAATTGTATGTATATATTTGCCTTAATATATCTCTTCATTTGAAAAATTGTGGCTTATTCACAGTGAGCCACGCTTACTTTATCACAATATTGAACCCCTGTGTAGGTAATATTTATTTGTTATCCGTTGGGCATCGCATACCTTGATCAATTTCTGCAATTTAATTTGCGATTAATCGTAGGCGAACACCGGCGGTTTTTTATTTAGTCGAGGCACATAAATTGACTCTGCCGCTTAAAACGGATCTACCAGTGTAAAACGACCGGCAGATGGCGCTTTATTTCGCGCCCTATCCCAGTCGCATCGCGTCCGTGTCTTCGTAATAGCTCCAGCATGACGGAAGATAAATACACGGATGCACGGGAGAGTACACTCGGCGCAATATTGATTTTGGAATAGGAAGCGACATAAACGAGATGCGATTGCATAATTCACTTTATCGATCCTTTATTAGGCGAACATATCTCTGCCCGTCGTTCTACCTACTAGTCTCTACGTAGATGAAAAATTGCAAGCGGAATTCGTTGCATACGGCTCATGTTTTTAATGCGGGATTTTAATGAAGGACTTTTATAGTGGTTGTCCGTGAGCTCGAGGAGGATCCACTGCGTTCTGCTCTGCACGGTTGAGTGTTGAATTTTGTTGATATGTAATGAGTTTAAATGAATTTTAATTGGATTTTATAATTTTGTGCTGAGTTAACTGGGAATTAACAGTTACCACTAATAACACTAATAGTACTTACGCTAGTAATTATTACAGATATTAACTGTACAAAAAGGTCGCTAATTAAAAATCGGCTAAAATCGCTATAATTTGGTATCGACAGTGCTCATTGTGTAATAGTTTCCTGAAAAATGTTTCCAAAGCACATAAAACAAAATTTATAGAATATTCGATGAACATCAACTGACAGTTTCATTCGGTCCATGAAAATTAGTTTAATTTTTCAAGGTATTCTCCTGTAGGAGAATACATTATATATCCTGAAAAATGAAACCAGTATATTACAGTAATGAGACACGTCTCTAAAACTGTCACATTTCCCCCTCTTTATAGTCAGACCCCTAGCATCATTCCGGTTATTATTATCTTTTATTTTTTCAAGACTTTTGTTGTCCATTTCTTTCTTCTCAATTTGTTTCACAAACCACTTCTTTCATTTTATTCTGACAGTCCTCGACAATCCAATAAATCGCACCTTCACATTTCATATTCCTTCATCGTTTTGTGATTTGTCAGTGTTGATTCATGAGAACACTTTTTGTTTGGTCATGAAGCTACATCGAATTTTAAAATATAATAAAGAGTTGTTTATTTTTCCCTTTAAATAAATTTTTCTAATAAATTAGATGTTCGAAACCACCTCCTACTGCCACACATCGATCGTGAAAACTTTGCCTGAGATTGGAGAGTATATCCGGAGTAACACTCTACATGCAAAGTTACAGAGTTTCAAATCCACAAATTCTCTAGCGATCTAGGGGGCCAAACAGTGATTAAGCCCTTTCCCGTGATTAAGCGACTCGAAAAAGTATTTTGGGAATAAGTTTGCCCCATACGAGAATTATGAGCAGAGCAACGATCCTGCTGAAACTAGACATTTTCCAATTTAATCCCTGATAATGCTGGATTAGCGGTACAATTTGGATTCGGAACAAATCAAAATAATTGTAAAAGAAATTTGAGTTTTCTTGTTACCAGGCAAGAGCTGCGGAAGAATAATTTCGATCATGAATGGGAAAAGTAGATTCGTCTGTCAAAAGAAAAGTTGCGATAAAATTTTGATTGGTATTGCCAGATTCGTGGCAGCTTCATAAAAAAAATTTAACAAATTATCATCTTCAAAATTCTTTTTTTGATTTTTGGAGTTTGTATGAATGATGGTTATTTTTGTGCATTTTTTGCTACTGCGCTGTGATCGATACCAAATTCTTTAATTTGCCTGATCGATTCAAGATGGTTTGCGTCGGCGTTGGTATAAACAATAATTTTCTGTTTGATTGTTTACAAGCTATAGTACATTCAAGCGGTGGTACATTCTTGGATTACCACACCCAAGTATCTACTCAATTGCAAATCCTTCTTCTAACGGTTCTGGATAGTGTTTAGTTACCGAGTCGTACATATCCTTATACTGACCTTTAAAAAAAATTTTTTTTTGCTGTTCATCTGAAATATGTTTTGTGCTTTTAACATATTTTTTTAAATTAAAATTTATTTCTAGCACTATATCTAGCGTGACCAAATAAATGTGGGCGGTATATTGGGAGGATACATGCATTCGAAAGGTCCTTTACCATTTTTCTCAAAAGATGTTTAGAAAGACAAGATGTTGACGTAAATGCTATATAATCATAAAAATTCCACCGACGAAAACTTTGTTTTATGTTGTACTAGCATTGGGCTTTCACGTACTGAAAGGCGTTTCGAAATACTGTACTTTCGAAATACTGTTCTTGTTTTATAAGAATCCAAATATGGCCAATTTCGAAGATTTTCTGGTATTTTCTGGAGTAATTACTGGGAAACCGACCGACGAAAACTTACTTTTAGATGCGGAAAATCTTTCCGCATTCATTCATTAACATTGTCGAAATTAACATTATCGAAAATGCAAAGGTACAACTTGCTTCTCTTTGTCTAATTTAACCCAGTTTCTGATAATATATTCCTCACCTAACATTTAGGTCCCTGTACTTTATTTGCAGCTATCGTTAATATTTCAGCGTTTCTCTAACTATGCAACTCGTCAACATAAATTGCATATATTTGAATACGTTGGGTTCACGCTGCGCTTTCCGCAGTTTACGCGTAATATTGCAGACTCTGAAATTATATTTTAAGCCAAGGGTATGCCGTCATAAGGGATGACAGTAATATTTTATATTTATATCCTTATATTTAGAAGGATGATTGCACCAATGAATGCTTTGTCTGCATCAGAAATACTGCTTGTTTATAAGTGGTGGTGGTAATTTCTCGTAGTGCAACGTTTTTGAAATCGGAGAAACTAAAAACTTTCTGTCAATCCTCAAACTCTCTATTCTGATTCATTATGTCGCAATGGAATGTTCCTCGCAGACAAAAAAAGCAAATGTTTAGAAATTAGATCATTTGACAAGGGAGTGAAAATATAAAGAACCAAAGTTTATATACAAATTTAGAAAGAAATGTAAAAACTCATGGCGAGGTAGTGTGGTAAAGTGAATCGCCCGATTGGTGAAACTTATGTGCCTTGATGACTTCGATCATCACGGATGTCATTTATATACTCGTTGCTGCCTATGTCGTCCCACTATCATGGCGCTTGGCACTTCATAGATATTAGCGATAACAAAATATTTAGGTAGAAAATAAAGCTTTAAGGATTTAGCTAAAGCAACTCCTGAACAAACCAGCTCTTATTTTACGCCCGTCTACGACAATCTAAAATGGCCTGCAACATATTTTGGTGGTACGGAGTTCTACACATTTATTCTATATAGTTCACCTTTTCATTAAAAAAATCGTCCAAGAGTTGGAGCCATGTGAGCTCAATTCATTTTGTAGATGCAAATTTTTTTCATTTCGGATTTATGTATTCACTTATTGTTTTAAAGCAACTGGTATGTTGTTTTGCTTTGTTATCCTCACTTAGACCTTTATAAAAAGTGAAAGAAGTGTCTTCGCGACAACGAAAATGTGACATTATCTGAAAAACGAATAAACATGAAAGATGATTAGAAATAATTCTGGCCCGTATTCATAAACAGATCTCAAACTCAGCCTCAAGGGGAGCTTGAGGCGGACTTCGACAACCATATCTTGAGTATGCAGTACGCGTTGTGTTTTATAAACTAAACTTTATTATTAAACGTTGTGTTTTATAAACTAAACGGCTACTCTCGGCTGAGCCTTTCTCAAGCATAGGGAACTCTAGTAGCTTTTCAACCATTGAATTGGCTACTTCTAACCTATTTCCTATGTTGTGATATGTTTTGGGCTTGGGTTTATCGTGATGATTTGGTTGAATTTATTTAAATATTTGATATAAACAGTTATTGGGGCGAGGAACTCAGTAATAAAGTATTATAGTTGCATAATTCTGCTCGACGATAACAAAGCCATTATTATTTTTACTATCCCAGAAAAATGTTGTATGAACATAATTCTACTTTTACTTATTGAACATTTTGAACCTTACCTTTTGATTTATTTACATTTAGGAAGTACCATTTAATAAATAAAAGAAATTCCGATTTATTGTATCATATGTTAGGTTGTTAGTTTAGGGTTTTAGCGTAAAACAACTTGAAATTCTTCCAACTTACAAATATTAGGTTAAATTGTGAACGCGAACAGCTATTGCTCAAGTAAAACTCAAGATAGCTATGACCCTATTTTGTAGTCGCCTCAGAATTTTCCCGCGCGGGGCATCGATCTGTAGTTGAGCTTGGTTTATAAAATACGAACTGGTCGCCAGCCCATGCTTGAGTACGAGCAATTAATTGAGAACGGTTTATGAATACCACAGAATCAGTTTTAGCATAAAAAGGAAAGACATGGCAAGTCTTACATATTACAATGATCAACTTGAAATTATTTTATCAACAAATCATCCTACAGCATAATGTTATGGGATATAACGAGTAAAGTGTAGGTATTAAAACGTCTATAATGTGAATGTCTATAAAGTTGGGACGTCTTGTGATGGTTTACTTTCTGGACGTAAAAATGACGTACAATCGGACTATTACATTGACGTCCAGTGCATATCATTCTACAACAATGTCAAGTTATGTTCGGCAATGAACGTTCATCGAACACCCTATCTATGCATCGGGGTATAAAGACTTTATGATGAACCTTTTGTGAACTACCAACGGACTTTGTGTGTTATTTGGGAATAGGTTTGATAGCAATCAATTGCTGTCTACTTATAAGCCGGCTCAGTCAAAATGACTTTATGTCTACCCCTCTTTAAGGCCAAAATATTCTAGTTTGCTATTAGTCATTTATTCTCATTACAGAGTTTAAAACTTGCTATCATCGATTATTTTATTTGAAGTGTTTAACGTTTTTAATGAATAATAATCTTTAGGGTTATAACTACATACAAATACTATGGTGCGCCATAATGCAACAGAACAACAGAATCAAGGTGTCACGGAATCAAAACGTCACTGAATTAAGGTGTCACTGTATGCTGAGAGCTGCTGTGTTGGCTTCAAAGTCTTCTTCAAAATTGTCTTCTCAAAGTGCATTTCTAATAAATTGCCAACAAAATTAAAAAGCGTGTAGTTACTTAACTAATTGTCAGATCTAAATGCCATAAGGCCACTGTACCGTAAACATAGTTTTTCACAAATTTCTACAGGTAATTTATTAATATAGAAACACTTTCCTCAAGTTCCTCATGGGGAATTGCGAGATAAATTCCTTGGGGAACGGGAAGACACAAGTGTTCTATGGTGTTTTCACTTCCTAAATAGAAGAAAGAAACTGGAGAAGAGGACCAAAATAGTTCGTTTAACGATCAACGATTGCCAGTTCGAATTGGTGGTGTGGAATACAGCAATTTACAGATTTTTTTTATTTTTCATTAATAACTATTAATAAAAGTTAGAGATTAAAAATTTACATGGCTACTATTAGCTACGTCACTGCTGCACATTAAGAAAATTTATTTTCTATTTTTTCAAAAGGACTTTTGGTAGATTTTGATAAAGGTTCGAGATTTCGAAATGTTTTTGCAATCAATTCACAATTTAAAAAGCTGATATTACTTACATTACTACTTACTATTCAAACAATTGAAAAAAGAAAATACGAGTACATACACTATAAAGGGAAAGATTTATTATGGAATTAATACTTGTTTAGCCCTATGATGGGTATCAAAGTAATTCTTTGTAAAATGGTGCTGGTTACTAAATGTTTTATTTAAATGTAAGCTCTCTCCTTTGACGTACATGTTCAGTTATGTGGATCCCTGACTATCTCTCCCCTCTATCTGACTTTTGACTAATGGTTACAGTTTATAATTCCTTTTTTGATAATATTCATAAGTGCCCTATACATCCATTGTCTGGGTTTTATCTAGGGCATAAGGGAGAATATAGCACAGGGGGTTGACTGGGTGGTGGAATACCTCAATCCGTCTGCAAGCAAAGGGTTCTTCACTCGCCGTATTTGTATCTTGTTATCCTTCTATATAAAAGTTCCACTTGTACATCACGATTGTGTATGGAGATATACATATACACAATCTTAAAGTTAGATATAGGCGCTTACATTGAGTTATTATGCCAAATTTTACGATTTTTAGCCATCAGTAACAGATTTGAAAATTTAAATTGGGAGCCTTGTTACACTTGTACACATATTATAAGTCTGTCAATACTAAGGTATTAAGGAATAATTATTTAGGGAAGGCAGAAGACGTAAGTTACCCCTACTTTATGAACTTTTGAATCAGGCAACTTAGAGAGTTCGGACCGAAACTGGATCAAATGATCCAGTTTACAGGTTTCTAACGGATAATTTAAACGTAAATCTATCTAGCTGGCGCTGTGGGCACTATCAAGTTTATAGGTGGAGTTGGAGTAAATGGACGAAGGTAGTGTAGTAAATGGAACAGTTCTTTTAACACCTTTACGACCCTTACTGCATGGAATTAGACGGTTACCAATCTATTTATTCGATTAGAGGTTACCGCTCTATTTACCCGATGTACAGGGTGACTCCCGGGAGTACGGCCAAAATCAAATAATCAGTACAGCCATAATCTTTCATAATTTGTTTTTATTTTTTATCCAACATGTAGAGTAATGTATGCCATTTGATTTAATGAGAAAAAATCACGTCTTTCAAGTGACGCCCGTCTTCCCTGACACAATATTGTATTCTGGTCTTGAAACTTTCCCACACACGTAGCAATGTCAATGTCTCCTCATTGATCTGGCGCACTTCTCTTTGAATCGCTGTCTTCAGGTCGTTCAATGTACGGGGTTTTTGAATGTACACTTTTTCCTTCAAATAACCCCACAGAAAAAAATCGCAAATACTGAGGTCTGGTGATCGAGGAGACCAGGGGACATCTCCAAACTTGGAAATCAAGATACTTGGAAACGCTTCCTGTAAGAGATTTAACGAATTACGGGCAGTGTGGGCGGTAGCCCCATGTTGTTGGAACCACACATGTACCAAGTCCCACATCTGCAATTCTGGCAAAAAATAGTTGTTCAACATGTTGATGTAACGAGCAGAATTTACTGTCATCGAAACACCTCCCTCTTCGAAGAAGTAGAAGGTTGAAGTAGAATCTTGTGTGTATGAATGTATGTATGTGTATGTATGTATGTAGGCATTCTCCACACCGAGAAGACGGCTTTATGTTGCCGGCCGGTATTTGCAGGATTTCAATAATCCGGTGCCAGGAATCGATTGAGATATGTCTCGACTCTCACTTAATTCATTTTATATTGTAAATAAATAAAATTGTGAGAAAAGCATCGATACAGAACTGCTATCGACGGGCAGCGAAATATAGATACTATACACGGTCGCGGCCGTCGCGGCTATGACGATAATCGTTGGCCGTACAATGGCGCCACCAGTATAAGAAATTAAAAAATGCTAGCTCGGTCTGTTAGTTTTACATTTCACGATGGTGCCACCAAAACTAAGAGACCGGCAAGGCCTGATAGGGGTAGGATACAATATTGTTTTGGTGTTTTTATCCCCAGAGCAAGTTCGGTCTTCCAGGTACTACAATTTATATCCGCAAACCTATATGATAAGAATTAAATAAAACACAGTGAATTTTTAAGTGAGTGAAAGCTAAACAAAGTTGATAAATTGTTTTCATCTATTAAGAGTGAAACGTAATCGTCAGAAGTTTTATATTATCTTTAATATAACATTTAGAGGTATTGAAATAATTTTTACAGATAGTTTAAATGTTGTCTCATATCGAACCTGTACGGAACAACACAAGGTATGCTCAACCAGTTCCAACACTTTCACGGCTGATTGCAACATTACGTTCACGTAATATATGAGACAGCCGAACAAAGAGTTGCCGGGATTTAAATAGGTAATGTTTTCCTCTCTCAGACTTTGACGGTCGAAATATTGTTTGATTTTTACTGAGTTACCTATGGCGGGCACACAAAGATCTGATTGCAAATGCGACTGTTCGTAAAAGGAATAGTACAGATTATTACGGAACTGATCCGACACCATGTGTTGGGTATCCTTTCGCGGAAGCTCAAAAATGTTGAGAGTTCTCTGGCCTCCCCTTGAATACTTCTATAGTTCCTGATAGGTTAAATCACTAGTTCTTGGGACTATAGATTCACGCTGCGTCTCGACTTTTTCCGATTAAAAAGTTTTGGCTTCATCTTGAACACTTCTGTAGCTCTGATAAATAAATAATTTTTATTCTGAACTAGAGAAATGCATGCACTACATGATAGCAAAACTTTTGAAGCTTGAGTGGTGAGACGCAGCTGAAGTGGAGGGAGATCTAATTATTCTAGAAGAGGTTTCGTGTAGGTCCGAACGTGTACCCCATAGTTCCGAGGAGTTCTCATGATTGTCTGACCTCCACGTTTTAAACAATTTATTTTCTTCCACGAAATAACCCATAAACAGGGTAAGTTTGAGTGGTGGGACGCAGCCGAGGGTGGAGGAGTTCAATAGGTCACTTATGGTAATTTTTATACCTTTAAGGAGTGGTAAGTCTCGAGACTAGTTGAACACACCTATTATCAATGAATATCACTAGCTATTTTTAATATCTTCGATTGTCACCTTCCAATGGTAAAGAATGCCCAGTTTTAAGTGTGCAGTTTTCTATGCAAAAAAATAATAGCTTTAGGTTTTAAGGGAATCTCGTAGTAGAAACGTATAACCTACAAATATAAAGTTAGAAGTAATGTAAATTGCACAAATTCTTTAAAAAAATATGGTTAATCATAAGTAAAAAAACATGTAGGTAGAAAAGGTATTCTACCAATTACTAAAACGTGGAAGGTCATTTTTTTTTAAAGTTTACTTAAGTCGTTACTTAAGGGAAGTAGTTGCCTATTTTAAATTATTCACAACATCAATACGTTAAAATTATTGGTTTCCAAACATTACCATTTAACGCTGTCAATTCCTATCAGTTTTGCTAGGGGTCGGTGCTAGGGGAAAGTTGACATGATTTAGTCATCTAAAGGTATTCCAGATGGTAATCTCTTGAGATAACTTTTCCATGGTGTAAACTCTCACATTTGCGCTTGGAATACTGATGGTATAGCAAGTTTGCACGCCGTGTAGTAGATGTTTTCAGCAAGATTCGTTGCTCACTTGTGATCCACTAAAAGATGTTGAATTTTTACCCATCCAACGCTCAATTTTCTGCCACACTAAAAATTGGATCAATGAAGGCAACGGGTTACAAAGTAATGTTTAAGAGATATTGGGACATTTGAATGGTTTGGTTCACTTCACATAAATGATGCCCATTATTATTTTAGATATGATCAAACAACTACTTGGTGTATTTCCGTATGAGTAAAACGACAGTGGATAATTGTCAGATGTTCGATATAGATAAAATGGATCAATTACAGTATGATATATACAAAATATTGCAAGTATCCAAATTCATATAACCTATGTATTATATGACTATGTACTTCCTAAAACGTGATAAACAGTTGTAAATATTCTTTTGTGACATAGAGTTGCTTGATGGCGCTTACAGAACTTCAAGCTAGAACATATCATTTTCATTGTCATTTTCTTTAAGTGATTCTTTTATTTTTGTTGCGCAGTGCAGATAGTTCACATTCATAGTTTTGATATATTTTGCCTCGTTGAAAATTAAGCAGGGAGAGGAGGGAAGTTTAAGTTCGCACGAATAAACGTATGAAACTTTTGCTATTGTGTGCCTAACTTGTGTAATTAACTTGCACTGGGAAGCGTAGGTTTCATCAAGCATCAATTTAAAAGTAAAACCAAGTCAGGATTATTAGGGCAACATCTCGAAGAGTTTCTGTGAGATTGTGCTCTGGGCTGCATTGTAGTGGATTGCTTTAGATAACACGTTACTTCATTGTATGTATCTTCTTTCATGTCTAACTTTTTTAAAATTTGTTCGCATTGAAGTTATTACTCCTGGGTCAAATGAAAAACAGATGTCAGCGTTGTTTCCTAATTGTCTGAAACAACCATTCACTCTCTAATACCATTTTTTTTCTTTATTTCGAAATGAGTCGTACCATGTTAGCAATACATGCTTCGCAGTCGTGATGGTTAGACCACACAAGATCGTTGGAACGACATTCAACCGTATTCTTTCGAAATTCTTCCAAAGAATTCTATAGCTGCAATAAACAAAAGTAAAGTAGCAAAACATTTAGGGTGCTCACATCGTGTTATGTAAGTGCATTTAGCACTTACAGAAATTAGAACGAATTAAAGAGCTATTTTCTCATTTGTGTATTCCGCGTACATAACGCATTGTGAGTTTGGATTTATTTCACTTATGGCTATTTATTTGTATGTTTACGTTTGTACAAATCTAAATATATTTGTATAAATCCGATATGTACTGTGGACGCATCTATAATCTCGAGCTTTCCATAGCAATTTCACAACACTTGTCAACGGATTTAAACACGAACAAATAGTTCTCGCGTTTTCTTTTGTCGACAAAATGGTATTAAGTTGATTTATAATCTAAAGATAATGTACAGATAATTCGACTATTATCATTCCGGACTATATACAGAGTGTACACTATAAGAAATTATGGTGTACACTCTGTAGAAAGTCTAGGAATTAAAATATGAAAAGGGCCCGTTTTTTTATACCATTACGATAATTACGTCTATTTAAGCTAAATGTGACGGAGCACACCTTTGATGATTCCGTTCATTCTTCATACACCACTGCATCTTATGTAAAACATTATTGCCATAAATTAACAAAATTGAAAGTTATCACCTTAAAGCGTGTTTCAATGAAATAATACAGAAAATGTGCTCATTTATCAGGTATAACATTAAAAATATATCACATTTCTTAATACTAAAAATTAAGAATGGTGAGGCCAATGTACGCAAATCATACGGAAAGTAGATGCGCATCGAAGATTTCTGAAGTCAAGAGTGGGAATCGTTTAATTTTTTTTTATGTTTACTTTAGTAATGACCTTATCATACGCACTCAATGCTAAACTAACGTCGCTATCTTGAAGCCTTCTGCACATCTATTTTTGGTATAATGATCAAACTCACCGTGCTATTAATTGTGTTAAAAGTAAACAAATGCAAGAACTCGTATGTGGAGGGTATATCGGGACCATTACAACTCTTTCAACAACCTCCTCACTCGGGCAAGTGTTCTACCCATTTTAGAAATGTTATGTTAAAACTTCATTTACGGAAAAAATCTGCGATACTCTTAAACTCTTGGTCTTGATCCTGATTTGGACCATGCTTAACTGTAAAATTTTGAAAGAAAAAGTGTTTGTAATTATGATGGATCTGCCCTAATTTGTTCAAACTGTAATTTGTTCAAAAGAAGCTGTTTTAATGAACGAACAAAAACGGAAACATATAGTGCTCTGTACGTATTATCAGTTACGGTTATCATTTTATGGAAAATATTTTTTATATACATATTAACAATCTAGTAAATAAATGTTTATTTTTAACAACAAAACATGATCGTGATGGAATATTGTAATGCGTTTATTAGCATTATATTTGTGACGCCAATGAGAATAGCATGACAAAAAAATGCTTTTTTTTTCAAAAAAATGTTCATGTGAGCGTTTGGTGTTGTTTGTATTGATGCTTTTATGGTATGCTTTATATTTTATATTCAATATCTCTTATGTTTGCACTTTTTATAGATTTCCAATTGCTTTTCTTTGTCTTTAATTACTTTTATTTTATCTTTGGTTACTTTTATTCGGATAGGTATTGTTTTGGAATGTTCTGAGATTTGATTGCTATTTAAGCTTCGTAAATCGCTTTCTTCAAATTAATCTTGGTCTATATGAACTTGTCTCGATAATTCATCTTCTTGATCGCCTGCATTGATTTCAGTTCTACTTAATGCAGCGGCATTGAAATTTAATTTAAATGCCGTGTTTGTAATTTTAAGTTATTATTTTTTCATTTGTTTTTTCATAGTAAGGGTTTCTGATCTGTAACTAACGTAAATCTTCTACCATAAGTATAAGGTCTAAATTGTTTGCATGCGTATACAATTGCTAACAATTCTTTCTCGACAGTTGAGTATTTTATTTCTGTTTCGGATAATGTTCGTGAAGTATAAGCTACTGGCTTATCATTTCCTATATTCCATTGACTTAATATTGCTCCAGTTGGATAATTACTTGCGTCGGTTGTAATTATAAATGGTTTTTCAAAGTTTGGATATTTTAAAATAGAATCATTACAAAGTAATGTCTTACATTTTTCAAAGCATTTTCTATACTCGTCATTGATTATAATGTTTTTGAGCTTTAGCTAAACATTTTGTCATAGGTTTTAATATTTTTGCATAATCCTTTATAAATTTTCTATAATATCCTAAATATCCTGTAAATGATTTTATTTGAGTTTTTGTTTTAGGTAAAGGATATTTCTTAATTGCTTCAATCTTTGATGGGTCAGGTTTGACACCTTCTCTTGTAATTAAGAGACCTAAATATTTCAATTCTTTTCTTAAAAATTCTCATTTATCTAAGGAAATCTTTACTCCACTTTCTTGTAATCTTTTAAATACTCTTTCTAACCTGTCTTTATGTTTTTGTAATGATGTTGAAAATACTATTGTGTCATCGAGATACTCATATTTCATATTTCGTCTGTTAATCCTCTTAATATTGTATTCATTGTTTTCTGAAATGTTCACGGGCATTACGTAAACCAAAGGGCATTGTATTAAATTCGTATAAACCTTGATCAGTTGTAAAAACTGTCTTATCTTTATCTTGTTCTCTCAACTCAATTTGGTGATAACCAGAGGTCAAATCTAAGCTAGTAAAATAATATGCTCTTCCTAATTTATCGAGAATTTCGTTTATATTAGGCAATGGGTATTTATCTTTTATAGTTTTGCCATTTAGACGTTTATAATCAATTACTGGTCTGTATTTTTGTTCTCCTGTAGTGTCTATTTTCTTTGGTACTTGGGATGACCATGGGGAATTACTTTCTCTTATAATATTCTGGTCTATCATTTTATTAATCTGCCTTTTAATTTCAAATTTTTTGGTTGTATGGTTTCCTATAAGGTTTCTGATAAACAGGGATATTTTCATTTAAATTGGTTTCATGCTTGACTTTTGCATGAAACGTTAAGGGAATATTATCGTTATATATTATTTCGTGATATCTACACATAAATTTTTTATTACACTTTTCTCTTCGGAATTTAGATGATCAATTCTTAATTTCTCTTTGATTGTTCTCATCTGAATATTCTTCATTTCTTTCAATGTTAAATTTGAAATTTTATCTCTGGTAGGATAATTCATTTCTTCTACGAATATTGGTTCTATATTTAGCTTGACCGGGTATTCATTAAAGTTTGTCAGCAGGGCTTAATTGTTATTAACTGTTACTAATTAGTCAGGGATTTCTACGCCTAGCATTAGTTTTGTATGTGGTGTAAGATAAACTGACCTTGATTTTGCTGAACTGGTACTTTGCTTATCTGTCTTGTTCTCGCTGGGAGTTCCATAGCGGAATTGTTCAATTTAAATGCAGTGGTTGCATATGGTTTCTCTAGGATTTTATGTTTATAATTTAAGTTCGCGTTTAGCATTTCTAGAACATCGCTATCAATAATTCCATCGTATTTATCGGAAAAATCTATAATACTAAAAGTATACAGATGATCTGGGTCATTAAAAATTTGTGAACTCAGGATTTAAATTTTATAATCGTTTTGCGTGACATGCATTGTTTTAATTAAATAAGGTTCATAAAAACATAATCTTAGAAATAAATTTCTACTATATTTTGTGATAAACTTGAAGCTGATACTTCTGCATCGATTAATATTTTTGCATTATTTAATTCAGGAATAACTACATAAGGTAATGTGTTTAAATTTTGCATATTTAACGCTATCGTTTCGATATTGTTTCCGATGCGCCTTCGCAAAACTCCTCATTTGCTATGAGGATAATGATGATTTCTTCATTATAGGGTGGAGTTTCACAATGCTGATAATATTGACAAGTTTCTTCGTCATAAGATATATTATCGTCAAGTTCTACATTATTCATATCGTATCTTGGGCGTTTTGGTAGTACTCTTTGTTACTGTTTGTTTTATCTACGTCCATACGTTGGAGATATCTGACATTTGGATTAAAACCAAAGTTTTTGAACATTGTGTTACCTGGTGACCTGTAATTTGTATTTCTCATCATCATAGGTCTATTTCCGTTGGAAATTTGGAATAAACGTGCGATATGGTTGATTAAAATTTCTGTTTGGAAATTGATTAAAGTTTTGTGGCCAGTTTGTTTTTATAAAACAAAAGACATTGCTGTTTCCAGATTTTCCGGATTTTTACTATAAATAAATTCTTTATACTCAGAATAATTCATTAATAATCTCAGTATTCTTACAGCCTCATCTATAGTTAATTTTACTTTTGTTAATAAAATATTTAAAGAATCCCTAATTCTATGTCCTAACGAATAAGGATTTTCATTAGGCTTAATTTTTACATTTTTGCATTTAATCTGTTAAAAGACAATCTTCATATCGTTGATCTGAGTAATTAAGCTCTAAACATGCTTTGATGTCATGCCAAGTATTTAATTCTCTAGATGCAATCAAATTTTACGCTTCTCTAGTAAATTTGCTTTTTATTATAAATGAATTAATTGGATTATTTAGGTTTTGCCATTAAAATATGTCTGAATAAATTCCTTACAAGATTCTACGAAAAGTGGCAGTATTACGGTAGGTATCGCGTTAACTTCAGTTATTGATGCTCGTGTACGGCATTGCGTTTACATTTTGAAGTGAATTTACTAAATCGTCAATTTTGATTGATAATTATGGTTTACACAAAACAAAAATTATTTTAACGACTTACAGCAGTAAAAGAATCGTTTCTATCTTCATTGGGTGGTTCTGTTGACTAGAAAATTGTATTTTCTTCCTTCCTTCAGTCACTCTCAGGTTTGTCTCCTGGTGCTGTGGTTGCTGCTGGTTGTTGTTGATTGTGCTGTGTTTATTGGTTGTTTCTTTGCATTTGGCGCTGGGAAATGTGATCTACTCACCGTGGTTGGTCTACTCACTGCCGGGACTGGTTGCTGGCACTTAGGAAAAATATCCTGTCGCCCAATGTTTGGGGCTGGCTGGCACTTTGTGTTTTGGCACCGTGAATCCAGATATTCCTTAGCACTTCTGATCTGTACTCCTGGTCCGTTGCAGTATGGAAGTCTTGATAGACACTACTTTTCCCGATTGCCCGTGAATTGTGTTAACTGCTGAATTCTTCGAATTCTTGAATCCTTGAATCTTGCAAATTCTTGGAACCTAATCCTTCTGACTGCGCCAGTTATAATTCTCACGTTTAAATTTGTGTATTTTACGTACATGACAAAACCTGCCGAATATTAGGAACGGGTACTTGATATACCATCGATCGCTTCCGCAGGCTAGGAGCGAGCGATAACGACCTTGCCGAATAGTGCTGAGAGACCTACCTATGTGTGGCGAAAGAGAATTCATTACTTGTGGTTTAATATCAGTTTTCGGGGTATCCGCCACGAGGTACTTGATGGATACAACCACTTTTCGCTCGCTTGAAATTACAATCTAGGTTTTTAATTTACCACTAAATCGACTTAGTATTATAAAGTGTATACCTTAAGAAGGCGATGTGATATGTATAATTAAAAGTGCTTAAAAGATTAAAAATCGACATCGTTTCAACACACTTATTAAAATGCCATACTTTGATAGCAATTTACACGCGATGTTGATTGGATTGAAAAAAGTATGTTTTTGCACTTGATAGCCAATTAGTTTTCTTTTAAATGATGCCGATTTTAAGTCCTTGCCAACAAAAATAATATTTATTTGTTCCCAGTGACTCCAGACTATAAAAACCAGACATATGCTAAAATGATACTTCAGTGGCTAGAAGTAAAATTAGTATGAGTGTTTTAATCTAAAGATTTTGAGGACTGTCCCAAGACATGCAATGTTGACACGGAAATTGCTATATATTACATTCGATTTGCACAATAAGAACTCAAAAAATGTCTTTTCTGTTCATTATCAGTAGACAACGCTGTGATTAATAAAATTCAAAGATTTTTTTGTTAAATTAAAGTGAGCGGGATTTTTAATTTTTTTAAACACAGGCTGATTTTTTCGAAAAGAAGAAAACAAGCGCTTACTGAAACATATCTATTTTACAAACCTATTTTCTTTTGTTTTCCATGGAAATGTGTCTCATGAAGCAACGAATTAAAGCAAGCTGACAAAGTTCTTCTATTTTTAGTTTTTCGCTTTCAGCAAAGAGATTTCAAACTAATATTTCTAATACATTGTGACTATTCCTAACACTAAAAAAATAATAATAAAGGAAATAATAAAAATGACTGTGAAAACATATTATTACACTTTCGCTAAACAGTTTTGGAGATTCTAGTCGCGCAGCTGTTATCGTACATTCGCTATGGAGCGGATGCATAACAAACTAATTGTAAGTGATAATCGTGACAATATCGTAGGGAACATAACGCTGTGCGCGCTGTGGCTCTGTTTAATAACCTGATGGTCAGGAAAACTGCCATGTGGTGTGTTTAAAAATGTAAATAAACGCGAATCTTCTGTCTACAAATGCTTTTTACGTAAAATAAATGGACATTAAGTGAACAGTAAACAATGTAACACACAGTTAAAGCGTAATTCCATGTTTGTTGCCTAAATTAAAATACACATAAATATTACACCCGGGCAGAAGTGGTGTTGATATTCCAAAACGCATTTTTAAAATCATTTATTCTGAAATAACGTATTTAAATATTGCACAACAAAAATCTAATAAACCGTTAGAAGAATATTTTCTTGTAAAGCCATAGCGATGTATACTTAGAATATATTCAGCATCATCCCAAAACTGGGTAAGTGTGGATTTGTGGACATGAATAAATAAACAGGCGAGGCGGTTATCTATGTACTTACGGTCATTTACATGTTTGAGCTCATAAATTTCGTTCTACGAGAAACGTGTTTGTGCGTGGGAGCTTTCGTTAATGGTAAAGCACTTTTCTACGGAGTGTACGTGCATAAGATAGGTTGATTTATTCTTTTTTTATTATTACTGTTTAAAAAGAACAGTAATACTGTGAACTCGGCTGGGTTCACAGTTTTTTTAAATTGAATGACGATTTCGTCTATTTTGTTAAATAAGGAAAAATCGGTTGGCGTAGAAGTTGCAATCACAAAAGTGTCATCTGGTATCAGTTTGTACACCACTAGATCCAATTAAAATTTTGCTGTTTCCATAAAAAATTGAGGTCTACACAGTAAGAATATTCATGCAAAGATTGAAATTGTTTGTTTGTACATAGGATTTTCGAACAATTAGTAAAAAAAGAATTAACAAATATGTTCAGTTTTGCTACTTCACTTGAAAACACTTGTATACGCTTGCTTTTGCCTAAAATATTATACTCGTACTTAAAAAATTATTTTCAATGTACTATGTTGTTTCAGAATTTTCAAATTTTATTGTTAAGTAAGTATTACTGTAATAGTAGAGAGTTATTTTTTGCTTCATTACAATGTTACAACTTTATATATTCTTTAACTGTGATATTACTTTTGAGGTAAAATGCGGGGAAACTATGTAGGATTTAATCATCCTTTGCAGCAACTTAGTTTAAAGTTTATGGATGAACCATTAACTAACAAAAAACTTATAATTACTTTAACTGCTTTCTGAATAATTTGACATCGGTATCGTGGAGCAATGTAAGTTTATGTTGTTTCAACGACTCCGATATCTTATTATTTTATCTGATCTAGTAGTTTCCTAAGAATGAGATGTTTTGAAAATTACACTGTATGCTACTCTGTCTTGGCAACGAGGGAATCCTTGTTCAACCATATTTTATTCATCATTTCAAGTCAGATCAAAGACCGCATTAAATAACGAAAATACTTAGTGTTACTTATGTGAAAAAAGTCACCTTATGTCGCCTTTCCAAATGCATATATGTATATAGCAGGAAAAGTTGAGACTTGCAGTTCAGAGTTTATAGACGTCGACTACGTTTCATGCTTTAATTCTTAACCACTAGTTTTGCAATGTACAATGATAACTAATGTCGTGCAAATAGTACACAGATGCATGTGTTTCTACGACACATATTGTATATATACAGGCTACTCTGCATAGTTCCTGCAGTAATGGTAATCTGTGTAGAAATGTTCAAAACAAAGAAATTGCTTACACCATGCACAACGAATAAGTGCAGGCTTGCGGCAAATAATGTGTTTCTACGACATATATTGTATATACCGTAAGAGTAAATAAGCCCGTACCATTAGCA
>JAWQRJ010000456.1:0-21088 GCA_033557515.1 Diorygopyx duplodentatus | reverse complement strand
TAGATGTAATCTCCTACTTCCATTATTCCACTCCCCCTCTGCTTCCTCTCCTGCAGTGCCACTACTGTAAAATTGTATTTTTTAACTTCTTGTGCTAAGTGCTTCAGCGCCCCTTCCTCATATGTTCCTCTGACATTCCACGATCCCACTCTCATTTCCCTATCTGCCTTTCCTTTCTGCCCCTTTTCTTCCCCATCTCTCCCTCTTCCCAGCGTTCACATAATTTTCTTACAAAAAATAGTACGATATTCCATCTCGTGCAAAAGAACCATTGTGCGTTGGATTAGTGGCAACCAAATAATTATATACAGGCATTTAAAACAGTGTCACACTACATCCGGTGGATACAAAATCTAAAAACAAAGAAACCAGTATGGTCGTCAGCTGAGAAGTAACTCATTCTCGATCAGCTGATTTACGCGCGGACGTTAATTTGAATACCCAATAACTATCCAGACAAAATCGTCGTTGTTATTTTGACATCGCAGTCGAAGTAATTGACAGGGAAGCGGTAATTGGTTTGATCAAAGATACCGATGGGCACACATTATTTTCTAATTTTGCAAACGTCGTAATCGTCAGTTATTACCCGCTTCAATTGAACCTTTATGGCTTCTTCAGTGGCCGTCCTTTTATGACCGATAGGCACTGGACGCAATTATGCAGATGACTGCAGGATGATCCCATTAAAATTTCGTTTCCCGTCGGCACTTTACCGCCGGTATTTTTTCCAATGAGAAAGGCGGTGCGGCGAGAGCGAAATGCTACTCGCACTCGTTCGACCATTTGCACAGAATGGCGTCAATCGCGCTGAGAGATGCTCGGCGGACTCAATAAACAACTGGTAATTGTTGGAGATAAGATAGCGTCGGCCGGTAGGTGCCACCGTTTCCAATTTACATACGGCGGCGACGAACTCGTGTGTACGTATCCGAGCGTGTGTGTGTGCGCGAGCGAGCAATGCGCGGATATTTGCAAGCCGAGGCGGTGGCAGCAGGAGCGGTGAGGATCGCACGGTGTGAGAAGAGGCTCGTTCGCATAACGTATTGCCGCATTGACGTCCATATTGTTGGCGGCGATCTACCGGCGATTGTATCGTTGATCGTCGCCTCTTAGCGCGACTCGCCGCCGCCTTCTTTTGAGCCCTCGGTCGGTAACGATCGCGCCGCATCAAAAGACCCCGCCAATTTGGAGTCCTCACAATTGCGCGCTCCTATACCCGATGCTCTATGGCCATCGTGGAGATTCGCAATGGATAATTGCTAATTGTCAGTAACTGCCTTCGGAGTAATGAATGCTTATTGTCGAATGGGAGGTGGGATGGGGAAACTGCACTTGACCGTTGGTCACTTTATGCGATGAGTTAAATAAAGCGAATTTATTTTTTTTAATTGATGCATCAACGTCCACGGTTTCGACGGCATAAATTGTTGTGTATACAGTTTATTTGCACTTCTAGATATGGAAATCATCAGAAGTAGCAAATAACACAGGATCTACGAAGATTAATCCAAGAGTTTAAACATCAGTTAGTTGAAGCCTACTTGCAAAAATTACGCAACATGACGCGACACGGCTTTCACTACGTGAAAGCCCAATGCTAGTACTGTATAAAACAGAGTTTTCGTCGTCGAATTTTCACGCCATCAGATAGCAATTAAGCTAATACCCGCATAACGTTGGTGGGGGTAAATGAAAATTTCAACGTTTAAACAACTACGTCGCACACTCTTTCTACTCTAGGTACTTAAGTCCTATGCCTCGTTTTAATGTTTTCGTCATCGAATTTTCTCGCGATAGGTAGCAATTACTAATAACCTGAAATAATTCACTCCAGACAAATAGTGCATATTATGCTTATTGACTTGTGTCCGTAAATGTAGCTTCGTCCGAAAACATCAAATTGGACAAAAATAAGGGATTTAACTCTATTTTTCGCAGAATCCAATTACAAAAGTTAACACGATTTAATCATTTCATCATTTCCGTGAAAGTCTTGATGCATGGACATATGATAGGGATGAAATTTGAATTTATGTAAAATATTCATTACAAAACCCACGCGCTCCTAGAGCCACTTTGAAATTTCTCGAGCTTGCATGGGGGTGTAATCTGACACACGCCATAACATTAATAGAATTTTCTTGTATTTCTCTTTGCCTCAACACATCCATGGTGAAGAAAAAAGTTCTTCAGATGAATGTCATATATGACTTCGGTGACTGATTTGGATAACACTCATTAAATATTTCTGCAGCATGTCGGTAATTACCACGACATTCACACAAAATGAAGAACATGTGAAATGCTTCTTCAAATTCATTTATTATACGCACTAGTTTCAAATACCTGTCAACTTCATTGCAGTTCACTGCTTAAACATGAACGGACAGGATTTCTACGATGTTACTCATAAGAACCCCCGAGATCTACGGACTGGGACAATTGAAGATGCAGACGCATATATTTCAGACAAAAGTTATTTGCTGTTTTGCATGCAATATGTTGTCGTTATTAAAACTATGTGTTCATATTTAAATAAACAAAGTTGACCCTGAAATGACCTTCCACTAAACAAAGACCAACCAATGCTATGACATTTCCCCCATGAAACCTATTCACGGTATTCACGAGATTCCCAGAATAGACCCGGATGCTGTTTGGTTTCAGCAAGACGGTTGCCCGGCGCATAATGCGAATAGGGTTAAAGAATTTTTAACAAATTCATGAGTGGCACAGGGGATATTAAATGGCCAGCAAGATCTCCAGATTTGTCCCCAAACGACTTTTTTTTGTGGGGGTTCTTGAAACAGGTCGTTTATGAGCACGAGCTAGCAGAAAATCTGGGTGCCCTGAGAGCGAAAATAATAGAAACAGCTAACCTTATCACATCTGAAATGATTTCTAATGTTAGAAGGAATTTCTATGAGAGATTAGGTTACTGTTTAGCATCTCAGGGCGGCCTATTTGACCCGCAGTTGTATTTTTTAAATTTAGTATTCTTTTTATGTTCAAATGGGGTTTTAAGAATTTATTTTATTTTAGAATATTGTTTTATTCAACATTTAATGCCCATAACATTTGAAAGGAGATATTTCTAAGTTTTACGTACATTTACGTAGAAATATTAACTAAAAGAGCGCTAGCTACTACACCCGTCAACGCACCAGGTTCAACTAAAGCCTGCCGCAGAATAAAGCGCACCTCCGCACTGCGCTGTGGGCGTCTTACGGTAGGGACATGCGCGTGGCTATGGTACCGACTTCAATCCTACCACTGTACACAGTGTTATACGGCAAATTATACGCGTTATTCATAACGGATTGATAGAATTGAAAACTGCAGCCACTGTTGAATAGACAATTGAAAGACCTTTACAATGATGTGCCACAAGACCCCCTTTGCAATTTGAAATTTCAAAGTTGATAGCTCTCGCAGCGCCATCTATGAAATTTAATATTCAAAACTTACGTTAAAAAACAGCAAACTTTATACCATTTGATCCCGCTTTGGTTTCATGTTCCTATCTTGACTGGTTCAAAAGTTAGCAGGGGGGAGGGATCATTTACGTCCGCACTGTATAATTCTTGTGGGAACCATTTTTATCAATTGTTTATGAGATATCAGCTTAAAACTCGGCTTTTTTACACTCGGTATATAGGCTAATCTGCAAACGAAAAAAATACAATTGAATTAAGTTGAAAAGGAGCAAAAAGGGTGTGAAACTTATTCTAAAGTAGTGCGAAAGTATGATTGTCTTTCTTCAGGGGTTTTAAAATGGGAACTGGATAGGAACGGCTTAAATTTTTGCGTTAATCGTCCTAAATTAGTTAGGGTTAGGAAGAGAAAAGGTTGGCGAAAATGAGTTTTAAGTTTGCTTTTGTTTGGTTTAGGCTCCCCGTGAAAAGTTGCTTCTCTGATCCTTAGATATCGATTGTTGCCTGCTACCTAGTTATAAAGCCTAGTTATAAAGATTGTTGCCTACTACCTAATATTGACATATTAGGATTTGGAGTATTAGTAATGTACGTGTGATCTTTAAAAAAAAATGTAGTTTTAAAAAGCGATACCCTTTACATTATTCCCGATTTATGACCTTAAAGTAGGGGATAGTTACAATATGCCCGGGGGCGATGCAAGATGGATATCTCACGTGTGTCTGTGGATTTTCGAATGCAATATAATTTTGTGGATTTACACCCCTAAAGAAGCGTCAAAATCTCCACAGTAAATGAAAATGAACAATAAGAATACTCAATTCTTATGCGGAGCGATCTACAATATATTTTAACAGAACTGGTAAAAGCTTCTCTTATTTTTCCAATCAAATTTATAAAGTAAGTCTTAGACAGACAAGATGTTTCGAAACATTTTACTTAGTTTTTATTCTATAACAATTCAAATATGATCAATTTCGAAGAATTTCTGGTACACAGTTGACTTCAAATTTTTTTTCTGGAGTAATTACTGGGAAGTCGATCAACTCACTTTTGGATGCAGCAAAGAACAAGCTTTTTCGTGGTGCAAGCAGATTTAACATATCTTTGATTTTAAGAATGTTATCGCAAAAAAAACTCGCAAAAGTATCGACGAAAACTCACTCTTAGATACAGAACTAGGAAAAAGACAGGGTGTTATAATTAGCTTAATTGCTATCTGATAATTATCAAGGATGATAATTATTACATAGGGTTACTACCCTACGTAACATTACTACCCTACCTAAGCAAATAGATGCGTGTATATCAAAAAGGCCAACTAAAGAAATGTATTTTTCACTCTCTCTCATAAAGAGAGAAAGTGAAAAATAATGAATTCTGTCCCAAATTTTGCTGTTGAGATTTTGATATATCTTGGCCAATTGGGCTATTCTATGATTAATGGTGCCATTTTGGGTCATTTGTCTATCCATGTGTCAGTCTGTCCGTGTGGATGTGAGTCTCTGATCAACACTTCGACCTTTTCTAATCATTTTAAGCAAAAAGCTTCAAATAAATGTTGCATGGTTTCAGTTCAAGTTTCTTCTAGAAGTGTTTTCATGTATACATGGTGTCCTATTTCTTCTAGGCGCTATTCAAGTTTTTTAAATGGAACACTCTGTATATTATAATATTTTTGGGTTCTTTATGGAATTTATTGCCCGTCTTATGAATCGTACATTTGGGCAAAGGCGCACCGTTTAAGAGTTATTGCACAATTTTTGGTAAGTAAGTTTTTAATTTACATAAATTTCGGTGCGTCTTATCTCGTGTATAGCGTATAAAAGGTAAAATAAATATAAACGGAGTGGTCTGCCACACATTGCAATAGTTATACGAACTATATCGACTCACGGAATTCTAAGTGTAAGTTACATTTTGAATTTACGTAAATTTTGCTGCGTATAGCCCATGAAGAGTATCATAGATAGAAGCACAATCATCTACCGCGTACTGCAGTAGCAATGATAGATTTTATATTGTAATATTATTTAGTACTATATTTTGTTTTCTACTGTTCTAATTGCCCGTTTAATATTTTATTTTATATATCAGTTTAAAAAATTGGGCCAGAAAAATTGAAATACACAATCTTTTGATAATACTGGCTTCGATTATTATTATCACTATTTTATGTAACTGTTCATATTTTTTTTTAATTACTAACATTACTGCTGTACTTTTATTAACTATAATAAATTATTCAACATATTTCATTTCTATTATTTGTAAATTCGTGCCATATATCACTCTATTAGTATTCATCGCGTGATAGATAGATGGCGCTGACCTAAGTGTACCAATTTTTAGCATAGGTATTGGTTATCTCTAGTTGGTGGTTCCACTAGGTGGAACCATTAGTGGTTCTTTATTTATAACAAAGACATCGTTCATGGTTAGCACTGCATTTTAAATCACAAACAGTTCAGATGACTCTCATTAAATTAAACAGTCAACTGGTGTGACTCACTCACCCGACTTTCTCTCAGCTAATCCCACGACCTTCTGTAAACAGTGCGACTTTGGGAAAATATATGTTAATATAAAATCGGTCAAAAATTCGATGGGGAATTCAAAAATACATTAATATACCTATTTAAAAAAAAACAACACATTTTATTTAATCAGTACAACAAATTTCATTTTGAAGTTAAGAATTATAGCAGAACCGTAAAATATATGAATGACTCTGAATCTGAATGATGGATTTTATATCATCACATATTTTCCTAAAGTAGCACCATTTAGGGAAGGTCGCAGGGTTAACTGAGAGAAAGTCGGGTGAGTGAGCCGCGCCAGTTGATTCGTTAATGCAGTGAAAACTAAGCATTTGGTGCGACGTAATGGAAGTAAGGTCCAATAAAAACGCGCTACGATCAAAGTGCTTAAAATTCCGATAAGTATGTGTACGAGAAACTCTGCAACCACCACTCAAATTTAAGATCGACTTTACATACAAAAACTAATGATCGACTATACAGGGTGATTCGCCGGGAGCTGCATCGATCGATTATGGAAAAACTATAATTAGGAAAAAAATGAAAAATTGCTAGTGTGCTAAGGCCATTAGTATTATCTAATTAAGTATATTGAGTATTAGCACTTCCTGTTATACCGGAAGTAGAATCAATTTCCTCATTTTAAATGGAATAATAAATTCTAGGTGAAGCTGTAAATATATTTCACGTATAATGTCATATATCTAAGTCTAACCGTTTCAGACTTATTTAAAGTTTTAAGTCAAAATTGACTTATGCAGACCGGAAAACACTTATAATTTTTATATAATAGTTTCATCCGCATGCATTTTCTGTAGTACGGCATTTAAAAGATACTGATTTTGAAGAAGAGTGGAATTCTGTGCATTTGTTTTACTTCGGCCACACGAAAACGATTTTTTTTGGATAATATTATTTGGGCAGACGAAGCAAAATTTACTAAAAAAGGGCTTTTAATCGACGCAATTTTACACATTACCCAAATTTACGTCAATTCAGAGAACTTAACTTTTAAGAATGCTGGCAATTCAACGTTTATTATGCCATAAGAAATTACGGCGGCGTGATCCTACAATTCCATCCAGAGAATTTAAATGGTAAGTTAGGCATTTTTTTAATGGTTCTAGGTTAAAACACGTTTATTATCTACAAGAAACTTTTACATATTTAAATATGTAAAAGTTTCTTGTAAACAAATACATGAAGAAAATACGGCTTTTGACTTTTGTTTTACCACTTTTGCCTTTTGCTTTGCTTTGGAAATTCAACGTTTATTATCTTATAGGTGAGCGCTATCTCAACATCTTACGTAATTTTGAAATTGACTATTTAGGCAACTTGCTGCTGGTTGATTACAGACACCTATTCCATCAACATGATGGGGCACCTCCGCACAATGGTCATTTAGTCAACAATTACCTGCAAGACTTGTTTTATGATCGCTCTCCAGATCTATCAGTACTTGATTTTTTATTGGGGGTACAATCAAAAATAAAGTTTACAATACAGTAGTAACCACCATGGAAGACTGCATCCGACGAGTCAGAATAGCATTTCAACATTTTAATCCCCAGTCAGTAAGAAGAGCCACACATTTTTTTTTTAATTAAAACGTTACTATCTTACAACGCTTTACAAATATTGAAACTGGTCAATTATGACCAACCATCATATTTACTCTAAAGAAGAGCCACACATGAACAATTTCTGCTTAGGTGCGAAAAGTGTTTGGAAGTTCAAGGGAGTCAATTTGAATCTGTACTAAAATTACCTATGTATTTTTTTTTCTATTTCCTGTTTGCATTGCACTGTATTCTTTTCCATTTGTGAATAATATTGCAATTATTTCTCACTACCTCTGCCTTGACGGATCCATAGTTTTGGAAGTTTTTTATAATTCTTTTTGATTTTCCGTTTTTTTAAACGTATTCCTGATTATTTTTATCATGACTACATACTTTTAGTTTCCGATGCAGTATTAAAGAAACAAAAAATATGCAAACTAAGAGGAAATGTGTGAAACGTAATACTGATAAGACAAAATCATCCAAATAGAAATGTAATTAATCAATACGCATGATATTTAATTGATAAGTTTTAAACTACGGGTTCTGTAAGCAACTTCAAATATGAAATAAATCGTTCAGTTTGCAATGAGGCTATTGAATATAAGCAGAATAAGTTGCAGTTTTGTGCACATTTGGAACGCATCTGTCTCTAATTTCAGTCTGAAGTCGTATTACCAAAAATATTCCATTGAATTGTATCTGCCTGGGAACAACTAAATTCATATTTCCACTGAACAGTGGTGTTGACGCGTTTTTGATGTGAATAAATTCACTGCAATTGAACTTTCAATACAAATAAAAATAGTGCGAATGGCTGAATAATAACTATTATTTAACATTACAGTGTTGTGCGTAACTATTGTTTAACATCGGAACGACTAGAGTATTTCTTTCCCTTATTATTTACTCTGAATGTGGTATGTTTTTTATGTTTACATAAAACAGAAATTGTAATGAATGTCTTACTTTTATTTAATATTAAAATGTAGATACATCTTTGGGATTGGGAAGATGGATTACTAATGGGTAAGTTTTTGTGCATGATTCTAGAATAATGTAACAGATATCAAGATTTAACTTGATCAATAACTATCGTTTTGTTCTGAACATATTTTCCACTCGAAAAGAGATTACAGGGAAGAATGTACTTTTACCAATCGTTTAATGACGTTTGAGATTACATTAAAATATTACGTTTTTACTGTGTATTTATAGAGAGATGTTTCTCCAACATTTATTGAGAAATGTACCTATTTGTTAACAAATATTTTAATACCAATCAATTGTAAGTCATGTGATGGTGTTTAGTGTACAGTGAAAATATTTTTTAGTAAAACACTTTTTTAGTAAAAACTGTATAAATTTAACATCAAATTGTTCCCAATTTTGTATTCATTTTACATTTTTTATTACAATCAATATGAAATTCCGTTGTTTTTAAATCCTGATGTTTTCTTAAAGCAACAAATTAAAATTAAATTTAACGACAAGTAGGCAGCCAATTTTATTCATTTGCATTTTTATGCCAATCAATTTTAAATGGTTTGGAGGTCTTTAAAATTAATATAATGTTTTGGTAATCATATTTTGTACAAAATAATTGATATATACAGTTCTTCCTCGACTTTTAAAGCAAAATATTGTCACAAAATTATCCCTATATTTAAATTCGTTTAGCACTAATAGCTTCAACAGGCAATATTTCGGGCATTGCTGATGCAGAATGCCCGAATGCCCAATGTACCATCTACAACAGGGTGTCTAAAAATATCCAACCACTGTATACTTTCCATACATATACAGGCTGTGCCACCTAAGATTATCACCCTAAATAACTTTGAAACTAAAAGAGATATTTTTATTCTGTAATTGGTAGAGGATGCTGATCACGAATTTTTAATCAGATGGTTTTAGGGTTCACTCATTACGAATCTTTAGTTAAAATTCCAAAAGTTAAAATGGAGGATACAATGTGCTGAAATACAATACGGTCAGAATAATACAAAAATCAGTACATATGGGTTTGAAGACTTACTAATTACGAATGTTTAATTAGAATTATAAAAGTAAAAATGGCGAATACAATACGGGGTACCTGAATATTAAAAATTATGTCAGATTATCACAAAAATTTATATACAAATTTATGTAAATGTATATTACTATTCCATAGGTCGTTAATTAGAAATATGTAATTCAATTCATATTCATTAATCAAATATTAAAAAAGAATAGTGTTAATACAGAAATATATATGAACAAAATATTTTAATACATAATATTAATAGATATGTCTGAATTCGACGCACGTTTAATCACAGCCTTCTTGACGGAAAAATATCAATTTAACTAAACTTAAACGCTGTATCTCTTTGAAATTTCTAAAAAATAACATGTTACTTGCAAAATCTGAATGATATCCTATAATTCAAATGATACAAAGGATATATCATACATCATAAATCGTTTAAATTTTACTTTTACTCACTTTTAGAATAAATAATCGATAATAATCGAATTAATAATAAATCAATATAGTACTCATGCGCCACTATACAGCGCCTACCGTTCCTGTGACAAAAGGTAGGTATATTAAATTCCTTGAATGCGTCTTGAAACTTTTTTTGGAATGTGCGAGCCCTGATATGAAAGGATCGGATGGGCTGCTGAAAATTCCAATTCAGCAGTAATTTGTGGTCGTAACATTTTGCTTATTAAATACAAAAAATATAAATTTATTTCAGTATTTTGTAAAACTCTAAAACACCAATAACGAGCACATCCACGAATTAATAATTCTGCAATATTACGAGAATAGCAAATAAACGAACAAATAACCGTGAAATGATTTATGGGGGTCGATCAATTAAGCCATTTAATACCGTAGGTTCAATTTCGCCCCAGACCATTCATTGTTTGTACTTACACAGGACACACCTCATTTTAAAGCTTCACAAGATGTGATTTTTTGTGGTAATCTTTAGAAAAAAATGCGCTGATTTAGCTGTGCAAATAGCCTTCCAAAGCGATGACCAGGAGTGAAGTTAACATCTTTGAAGAAATTCTGAAATGATTCGAGATGATCGAACTATTACAGGTACAGTTTTGATGATAATAGTCATCAGAACTGTACCTGTAATAGTTCGATGGTTCTTAAGACATAATTTTTAGAAAAACTTCCTCTGATTTAGCTATGAAAATACCTTTCGAAAAGTAGGAATGTGATCTTTTTTGTATCCAAGCGTAGGGTGGTGTAACAGGAAATACCATTTCTATTAAATTAGTAAACGTCTATTCATTAGTCGTTCGACCACACGTCTCCTGAAAAAGAACTGAATACGTTTACTAATGAGGGAACGGACACAACTATTTCAAGTACAATTACTGACAGACACAGAATAATTAAATTCTCGCGTACCGCCAATGCGTTTAACGCCTCAACTAATTGCCTGTCATCGGCGCAGAATAGTACATTTCTAATGATAGTTCTTTACGTAGCTTTCCTGTTCTAAATGTGCACTGTCGTTGTCATCGGACTTATTACTTCTTGTTTTCAGAAATTTCAATCCTTTAACGCTTGACCATTCGCGTGGCCGTTACAAGACAGCAATACATCCGTACTTGTATAGCAAGCGCGATAATTCTTCGGATTAATGTCTTAACGTGCGTTTCCTAAACGGCGCAACGCGTTGCGGACAAACAAACGGATGTGCTCGTCTCTAACTGTACCAATTAGTCGGTGGAAATTTTTAACATTCCCCTCCACCTTAAGTGTTCGTGTGCATGCGTTTCCGCAAATTTATATACATCGTTAGCTTCCACCAAAGTGTCGGACGAAAATGGAATTAATAATTCGCGTGTGGAGCATATTTTAAAGAACAGTTAAAGCACGTTACATATGTATGCGAAAAATTATACGCGAGACGGTTAATTAGCGCTTGTTAGTGGTGAGGCACAACAGTTGCTTAGCCGAATATACGCACACAGTAAACAAGTGTTTGTGACACCGAAGTAAAAATCTATATTAATAACACAGGCCTGCAAATTAAAACTCTTTTCCTCCCTCTGATTTTCTAGCTGATTATAGGATTTTGGGGGCTCCTAATTACGAATCTGAACTGGTTTTGGTTCCACCAAATTGAGATATTGAAGTACAAAAAATTCCATAATAAAAAAATAAGTGTGCAATATATACATAAACTTTTTATTTTAATGGATTTCTTATATATTAATAACTAAATTAAAATATTATAAAGACTTGTGAAACCTTTCTTTTTTTCTTCTAAGCTTCTGTTATGCGGTTTCCATCGGGATCTATCCATGTTGTTCGTAGTTGATTTTATTTAAAACTGTTCCCAAATTTTAGGAGCACTCTTTTAAATGGGCGACTGTAGTAGCCCTGAACTATAATTCAGGGTATAATTCATTGAAGATTTCAATGTTCAATTTCATTTTAATGTTTGGTTTTTCTAGTGCAGGTGTATTTGAGAAACGCTAGGGAAGAATATTGTAGCCACTATCTTTTCTTTACTATTTTCATTACTAACTAATTCACTTCTACTAATTAAGATATATCACAGAGGATCAAACTACAAAATATTATGTATGACTTGAAAGGTGTTTTAACTAAAATAACGTATGCAATAAAATATTAAAATACTTTTTATTGTTTAATTTTAATCCTTAACTACATGCTTCGGAAAATACTCGTTCCATCATATTACAAAATATTATAGGAGTACTTGAAAGGTGTTTAACTAGAACAACATATGGAATAAAATATTCGAATACTCCTTATTGTTTTATTTTAATTATACATGCTACATGTTTCGGAAAATATGTGTTCCATCTTCAGGCCTACAATATCATACTGTAGATCTCGATAAAGAAATATATAAACACCCGAATAAAGAACAACTGCATGTACAGTGTGCCAGTCATTTATCCAAATGTTTAAAAATGGCAAAAATTCTAAAAGATTACGTATGACAAGAAGGAGCAAAAAATCATCAATAACTTAGAACATAAAATCTTCACCAATAGCATTATAACTGTTCAAGCAGATAAAAACTGTCAAAGCAGATAATGCAGGCATTGTCTTTAAGGATAGTTCTTTCAAGATAATCATTTCATCAAATTTAATAAAAATCCAATAAATACCTAGAATGCCTAGTTTAGGAAAATTCTTACTTAAAAAGTAGATCACTTAAAGAACTATTCAACACACAGTCTAAGATGCTCTTTTCCATGAATCCTACCACTCCATTAATATATTCCCAAATTAAACTAAACAAGAATAATCGCTCGATCAGACCCAGTATAGAAAACTACAGAATTGTTTAGTAATCAAACAATTATTAAATAAATTAGATAGAGGGTATAACTATCATTGAATGTCAATCTAACTTTCCTATAAGAAATTTTTTTAATTTGGTCAAATTATTCGAAAATCTTTATATTGACGATGACTATACTCTGGTTCCGTTAGATATAATAAATTTATATACCAATGTACCAATGTCACAGCTCACTACATGCCCTTAAAAATCTTCTTTTTAATTCCGAATTGAGCATATAATTACGTAGGCAATTCTCGAACATTTTTTTACACTTTTACTACGAAACTTACAGAATGGAAGATGATCTTCCCATGGTCTCTTTCGACCTTTCTGGTTAATATATCTATATCGACCCTATCGAAGATATATTTAAAAACCTTCTCACAAATTTACCAAAAATATTTTATTATGGCGAAGATATGTGAATGAATTTTTTTATATTTGGAAGGGTAGTAAAACACTTCTTGAAGAGTTCCATAAATTGATTAATAATAATAACCAAAATATAAAATTGACGTTGGAGATTGAACGGAATATGTTCATGAATTTTCTAGATCTAACTATAACTAGAGATGTACTAAACAAAGCACTTTCAATTGATATTTTCAGGAAGAATACCTATACCGATGTAATTATCCCTTATACTTCATGTCATTACCATTCACATAAGAATGCCGCCTTTAACAGTCTGATTCACAGACTTTACACACTGCCTCTGAGTCTCGATAATTTTTTCAAAGGGAAGAGCATCATAAAACAGATGCTCAGAACAATGGATATCAGGCACAACACATTGATAAGCTCATCAACTCTAAACAAATTTCAACTATGGTAACAAGGCAAACTACAACTGAAAAAACCCTGACCATACACCATTCCATAACATTCAATTATTGCGACACTAATCCACTTAAGATTCTTCCCAACAGCTCCAATATTTCACTCTCTTTTAAAACCAAACATTCAATGAAGAATGTTTTGAGCAATGCAAAGTAAAATTGAGCCACTTGAAAAGGGTGGAGTCTATCAGGTTACTTGCTCGAATTGTACCTCCATTTATATTGGTGAAACTGGTAGCAAGGTTATCACTAGAATTAAAGTGCATAAAAAAGATAGTACTAATTCAGAATTTGGCAAAAACCTTCTAGAGACAGGATATCAACATAAGCCATAAGATTCAATTTTATTGCACAATTGTAATAAAAATTCAGAAATAAAATTTCTCGAAGAATTAGAAATAGAGAGAGCTATAAGGTAACTTTGTTGTCAGTCTATATGAACATTAACCCGAATTGTGCGATCACTCTTCTGATTGGTAACCAATCAGCACCTACCAACAGTGCCAAGATATTCACCTAACTTTTTTTACATTCTCTTACTAAGGTAAGAGAAGGTAAGAGAATACCTTCTTAAAGGTATAAAGAGAAAGTAATGGATTTGGCCCAAAATTTTGATGGTGAGATTTTGACATATCTGGACGAATTGTGGTATTTTAAGAGTAATGGTACCATTTTTTTCCATTGGTCTGTCCCTTCATCCATCCGTCCGTTAGTCTGTGGTCCATACTTCTACTATTTCTAATCATTTTAGGTAAAAAAGTTTCAAATAAAAGCTGCATGGTTTTAGTCTTTCTGTATTCTAGAAGTATTTTCATGTATACGGGGTGTCCCATTTCTTTTAGACGCTATGCTACTTCATATTTTTAAATGGAACACCTGTATAACGGGGAGACTAAATGGGGGTACTATGCTCTGGCCTCCAAGATCTCCAGATCTAAATCCCTTGGATTTCTTTCTATGAGGACACATGAAGAATTACGTTAATACGATCGAAGATCTGGAGGCCAGACTACAGGAATCGTTTGTAAAGCATTTTGTAATGGTGTACTGTTGACGTCTAAAATGTTCACAAAACATCCACATATGCTGGGACAACCTGTTTGTATTGTTGCTTGATGGAATACAAGAATCAGTTTGAAGTGTTCGGTGTATAAAATTACATGACTATCTGGATGTCTTCTGTGGTGAAATCTTCATGCAGCTTTGCTAGTATTCCAGTCGCAATGTATGTAGATCATTAGCATATTCTTGTTCAGTTACATTAATGTTGCAATGTTCTAAATGTTTAGAATAAAGGCTTACGTTTTATGTGGCTTATTTATTTCCTTCTTTAAATCGAATCAACATACCTAAAATTTCTACCATATCACCGAAAAAGGTGACAATCGTCATTATTTATATATATTTATAAGAATTTTCCCCTCGACATGTTTATTACCACTTTATGCATCTAGTTTTTCGTGAGGAATCTGCGGTTTTCGGATATGGCGCGAGTTCTGGGACATCTGTATAACATTTTTTATTGTTTTGATGTGGAGTATAAGAAACAGTAAAGATCATTAAAAAAAAGTTAACATCAGGATCTCTTTGTTTTCTGTAAGTATCATTCTTCTCCTCATAGGTTTTTTGGTTTTGGTTTCAAGTATGTTTTTTATTTTTATGTGTAATTTCAACGGTTATTCTTATACGTTTATTTTATAAGAATAATAAAAATAGTTTTTATCAAAATTCGAAAGCTTCCCCTTTCTTGAAAATTCTCTTAAAAAATCTATAATATCACTTACTTCTGGGGACATTAAATCATGGGGACATTAAATACGAAACCATTTGAGTTTTTTATACGGTAATTAATACTTCAAAATTCAACAATTATTTTCTGTCAAAATGTAAAACTTTTTAAAATCTACCTTTTTACTTGTATCGAATAGCGTGACCTGTATTTCCACACGTAACTTTTTGTTTCTTCCGATTGAGCTGTTCTTTTTCTTGTGGGAGTGACAAAAGGTGACCACACTATCAGTGTTCAATAATTAAACACTGTTCAATAATGGATTGCTTCCTTGACCAGAGAAGATCTCCAGATCTGTATCATAACGCCATATGCCTAGTGTCCTTTTTATTTTATAGTGTACACTGCTGTTTAAAAAAAATGGGACACAAAATATTTAGCTATCCTGTCAGTGTCAAATCTGATTTATTAAAAGTCTTAAGAACTTGCCTTAAGAACTTCTAAAACTTAAGAATATGTCTCCTCAACTATCAGAATTTATGAAAGCTCGTATATTAACTAAAATAGAAGATGGATGGACAATCAGACTTAGTAACTATAACAAGCCAATATTACAAGCCACAATACTATCAAAAAAGGTTAACATAATCGTACAAATGGAGAAACAGGTTAATTTGTATATAATTCAATGTCTCCTGCTGGAATAACGTCACGTCGGCCATGAGTGGCGCAACAAACGGGGCTCCTATGATGTTGATATTTAATTCCTTGGCCTCGGCCGTAATAAGTTCGTTTCCTTTGTTGGGGAAGTGGAGGGCGAGGTACTGGCATCATTGTAAAGCTTCACGGTCCGCCAGCCAACGGTGACTTCGGCACTTCCGGTCGAGGCACGTGCCCGCCATCTTAGCACAAATCTTCCGCCGTCTCATCTCATCATTTCCGCTCGGACGTAACGAATACAGCGCAAGACTAATCGCCTAACTACAGTAACGACTCGTTACGTGCCCGGTAATTCCATCCAGTTTTCTTCCGTGCAATAAAGCGCGCACACTTTTTCCTATAATTAACATTACCGTCATTAGGTGCGAAGTGCGCGGTGTAAGCATCGTTTGTAACAGGTGACGAGCACAAAAATAGTCCAATTATCCATCTCTAAAATTAAGCTAACGCTAGAGCAATTAGAAATTCAAAAACAAAAAAGGATTAATCCAATTACAAAAGTTAACACGATTTAAGTGATCATTTCCGCGAAAGTCTTGATGTGTATGTCCATATATCAAGACTTGAAAATTGAAGATGGAGACGAAAATATTTCAGACAAAAGTTATTTACTGTTGTCATTATGTGTGATGAGTTGTCATTATTAAAACTATATGTTCATATTTAAATAAACAAAGTTGACCCTGAAATGACCCTCCACTAAATAAAAAACAGCCAATGTTATGACAAGCAATGCTATGAAACTATTTGGTTTCATGGAGAAACCAATTCTTGTGGGAACCATTTTTCTCAACAATGCCTTGTTTATGAGATGTCAGCTTGTAACACCTTATTTTTTGCACCCGGTACATAGGTTGATACGCAAAATAAAAAAATACTATTGAATACAAATGATCGCATTCTAAAGTAGTGCGAAAGTGTGATCGTCTTTCGTCTTCAGGGGGTTTAAATTTTTTGCGTTAGTCGTCCGGAATTAGGGTTAGGAGGAGCCAAGGGTGGCCAAAATGAGTTTTAAGTTTCCTTTTGTTTTGTTTAGGCTCCCAGTGAAAAGTCGATTGTTGCCTGTTGCTCAGTTATAAAGCTTGACACATTATGATTTGGAGTATTAGTAGTGTACCTGTTTGATCTTTGAAAACATTTGTAGTTTTAAATAAACGACATCCTTTACATTATTCCCGATTTATGAGCTTAAAATAGGGGATAGTATACAATATGGCCGAAGGATATATTAAGTGTGTCTGTAGATTTTCAAATGAAATATGTTTTGTGGATTTACGTCCCTAATAGAAGCATCAAAACCTTAAGAATAAATGAAAGTAAACAATAAAAACACTCAATTCTTATGCGGAACGCACTACAATATATCCTAGCAGAAGTAGTAACAGCTTTTCTTCTTTTTCCAATCAAATTTATAAAGCAAGTTTTAGAAAGACAAGATGTTTATCAAGATATGCAAATTCGACAGACAAAAACTCTGTTTTATATAATACTAGCATTGTACTTTGTAGTTTCGAAATATTGTATTTAGTTTTTGTTTATAACAATCCCAATTAACTTCGTAATTTATTTCCGGAGAAATTAGTGGGAAGTCGACCGACGAAAACTCATCTTTAGATGCGGAAAAGAACAAGCTTTAGAAAGTTATCGCGAAAAGACCTCTTATGGAGAAACAACGTATAAATTTTATGGCTGGGTGTTTTATTGCTGGAAATAGAAAGAGAGAAGCGGCACGCCGACGCCCGTTAAAATTAAAAAAAAAACATTACCTGGAGCTTAAACACTTTCGCTGGTTACAGATTTAGAAAGGGTAAATAATTTTCTCTGCGACGTAATTGTTAAAATGTTGAAATTGCCCTTTTCCCCAACCCAATTTGCGGAAAAAGTAGGAAAAAAACAAGTCGTAATTTATAACAGGGTGTGTAATTAGCTTAATTGGTATCTGATGACGTAAAAATTCCGACGAAAACTCTGTTTTATATAGTACTAGCATTGGACTTTCATGTGGTGAAAGTCGATTCGAAATATTTTACTTAGGTTTTGTTTTATAACAATCCAAATATGGTCAATTTCAAAGAAATTGGTACACAATTTGGTACACCGTTGGCTTCGCATTTTTTTCTGGAATAATTACTGGGAAGTCAACCGACGAAAACTCACTTTTAGCAGCAAAGAACAAGCTTTCTCGTAGACTTAACATGTTTTTGATTTTAAGAAAGTTATCGCGAAAAACCTCTTATGGAGAAACAATGTATAAATTTTATGGCTGGGAGTTTTATGGATATCGTAACGCCGGACTTAAATTTCGCTTTTATTATTCGATAGACTATATATTCTGTGTATTCGCGCGGATCTTTTTACGTTTATGACAGCTCTAGTTTTGGTGCTCTTGATGGTGCTCTGCCACAACTACCTCATGTGCTTATGTACATGTACTGATGTACGCAGTGGTACTCCGCCAAGTTGTCCAGAAATAGATACATTTTTGGAGTCAAGGCATTAAATATGCTCAAGCCAAGGGATGCTTAAGCCAAGGTCTGACCTTTCAGACATTGACTCCAAAAATGTATCTGTTTCTAGACATTTCTGGATAATTTCTTTTTTGTAGGCCAATTTACTCATTTGGGGTGCAGTGTATTTTATGTTTTTTTATATATATTTTTTTATGTTTATGTTGTTTATGTGCAATACACTTTATTGCACCAAATAAACCTTCACACCTAAATAAAAATGAAATACCTTTTTATTGCCAAAATGTTTTTAATTGATAACCAGTACACCGAGCTTTGCCTGTTTACCAGGTATATATTTTGTTATCCTGTTTTTAAATCGAATAACTGATAAGCTTTTTAGTTACATTTCGATTTTTCCCTTCTACAATAAACAGCAACACTTTGATTTCCATTTTTTTAAATAGAATTCTTGTGTACTTTTCTTAAATGACTAATAAAGAGTGTTTATTTATTACTATTATTAAAGAAAGGACATTCCAAAATAACTGAAAACGGCAAGTTTTAATGGATAGTTTTAAATAAGTTTTAAATTTCGATACGCTTGATGTATCGAAAAAAGTTTAATTTTGTAACTTTGTTCTTAAAGCACTGTTGTTCCTTGTACGTCACCTCCTTCCAACGTTTTCAAATGCCCTTTTATGAATTTTTCTTTTTGAAAGGCGTTCGTTAAATATCTTTAAAGATTGCGTTGTTTGTACATTTATAATTAAATTAACCAGCCCTCCAACTTTGATTTAGACATAGTACCTATGAAACGTAATTTAATTTTAAACTTGAGACTTTTCCCTTTTTACTTCTTAACTCAGCACTAAAACTACCAATACCCTAAAACTACCAATTAAGTAACAAATAAAACTTGACATCGAAGTTAAGATGAAATATTTGTTTATTGGCAAAGTATTTTTTTATAATAGATAATTTATATAAACACGAAATAGATAACCGATACAGAGAACTTTGATGTACGTATCAAGTACACCAAGCTTTGCCTGTTTACCAGGTACATTTTGTTGTCATTTCTAAAAATTGAATAACTGATAACTCGTTTGGTTACCTATCCATTTTTTGTTTATAAAATAATTAACTATGAAGTGGTTCCATAAGTAGAGTTTATTTATTATTATTATTATTAAATACCGGGTAGACCGAGCTTTGCCACTACTGTACAATTTACTTATCTGACCTCTTTGTATTCTTTATTAACAACCCTTTAAATAAACCGCATGCCAAGAAACTGAATAAAGCAATCTTTAATGAAAACAAAACATACATCAAAATAAAACGAATGAAGCTTTATTTAACCTGTACTTTCTTTCGGGAAATGAAGAAGAATATAATTCTAAATGGTCGTCGCAGCAATCGTTCGCGTCTAATCGAAATAAAATAAGAGTACCATTTCTAATAAAAAAGAATATTTTAAATTTTGCACCAAAATTGAAAAAGGGGAATATCATAACTCAAGATGGTTAATATTATTTATGATATAAGATTCATACTCAGCAGTTTGAACATTCGCAAGCAACATTTTCATGTTGTAATTCTCACATTTTAATTTCGATACGACATATTGGATACACCAATTTCAATTGTTAACCTCGGATTCTTAATCTGCTACCCCAAAGCCTCCTGTTACTGCACTTTCAATTAATTAATGTGCGATACAGTATTACATTAAACCCATTAATAATGATAAAAACAAACGATTAAAGTGGAATCACGTTAATCGAATGCGGTTATACTTAATAAACGTCGGTTGGTTATTAAATAAATTCACCATTGTCCATTTTTATTTTTCGATATCTACAACAGTAATGTACTAATAACTAATGACCCAAGTCAAACTGCTACCTCAACTTAATCTTAATTTTGAGATCGCAGCAACAAGGCTACAGACAATGTAAGGTGAATAATTTTTACTTCAACCATTTCACACCATAAAACTCGCAGCCATAAAATGTATACATTGTTTCTCCATAAGAGGTTTTTTCGCGATAATTTTCTTAAAATTATAAGATATGTTAAATCCGCTCACACCACGAGAAAGCTTGTTCTCTTCCGCATCTAAATGTAAGTTTTCGTCGGTCGATTTCCTAGTAATTACTCCAGAAAAAAATTGCGAAACCAACGGTGTACCAGAATTTCTTCGAAATTGACCATATTTGGATTGTTATAAAACAAAAACTAAGCAAAATATTTCGAAACGGCTTTCCCGTAGTGAAAGCCCGATGCTAGTACTATTTAAAATAGAGCCTTCGTCGGTCGAATTTGCATATGATTACATACAGGGTGTTCCCTGAGGTAACCGACAAACTTATATCATGTGTTCTAGAGGTGATGCTGATCAAAAAAGTTCATATACACCATAGGTCAATTGTTTTTTGTTTTCGACATATCGATAAAAGAAGA
>JAWQRJ010000455.1:0-21107 GCA_033557515.1 Diorygopyx duplodentatus | reverse complement strand
AAGCTTGATGATTTTAATTTTTCAGATAACTCATCAAAATAAACAATCAAAACATTTTCTGAAAAACTGCTAACCTTATTCTTGCTTCTCCAATCCATAAATTGCGAATAAAATTTTTCATATGTCTACATTGATTTCTTAGGCAATAGATTATTTATTTGCTGTTGTGTTAGCTCGTTCTATAATGTCAGATGGAGTTAAATTTTCATTTTCATTCTCACTATCACCCATTTTCACAGATTTTAGCTTCAAAAGGCACACATATTGTAAAGATGCTCGTTAAATAATAATTATGAACTGTCAAAATTGGATGAACTGTCAAAGATGCTTATGGCAACTTTGATATTGACCGAATATTGTTATGTTGCGAACTTCTATTGGTTGTAAATTTGTATCTTAATGAAAATTTGTATCTTAATGAAACTCATTAAAGTACAGGTTGTAAATATTTAATAAACCAATTAAAGTATAGGAGTAGAAAAAGCCTTTTAATGAAAAATCCAAATTAAATAATAAGATAGTTCACCATAAAGAATTAAAAACACGTACCTTCACAGATGTGGTGAAACAATAGAAAATATTCCGAATCCGAGAGGAATAATTACTTATGGGTTAGGAACCGCACACAATACTTTTAATGATGCCCAAATATTTACTCGAATAGGTAAATAAGTAAAGTATTAAAAATACAAAAAGATCTAATTAATTACGAAATAGTAACAATGGATATAGCAAGCATAACTATAAATAACAACAGAGAGAATTGATTATTGACAGACTTAAAGGATGAGGTTGATAAACAAATGAATACGCTCATTCTACAAGGTAATTTCTTTATTGAAGATTTATAGACACCCATGAGAAAAAATGATGTAACTTTTCAAAAACTTATTCTAACGTTCATTGTACTTGCCCTAAAAGAAAATCGACGAATGCTGTTAACTATAAACTTAATTCTAGAGATTTAAAGACGCTCTTAAGAACAGATAAGTAAATAATTTTAAATTAAATATTAATAGTACTAAAAAAAACGAAAGAAATTTAATCTTTATTACTTTACGTGTGGGCTTCCTGGAATTGGTCCGTAATAGGGTTAAATAAACAGTCTGAATAGTTTTTAAATTTCTGTGTACTTGGTAAAAATGCCTGACGTGTGCTGCAAACAGACGATTTTTCATACTTGACACAATCTCCAAACCAAAGGGCAAGTTGTTACCTTAAACTCGTTGTGAAAATCAGCATCGACATTTCCAGCCCACCTTAATCAAATATTAAAAGAAAACACCCAACCTTCCCCTTTCTGGCCCTTGAAGCAACTGTGCAAATACCGACCGACTACAGTGCATTTTATAAAGAGGTCTAGTATTTACGGTGTCCAGCACACACCATAAATACGAGATGCAGTAAAGGAAAATCCCCTGGAAAACTCTAACCCTATAACTCGCCTGCGAACGCAAATCTTGTTGTGGAAAGTCTGCTCAACTTGAAGTTTTTGTAAATGAAACGTTTTGTTTCAATAGTTGTGGAAAAATTACATACAAAAGTTTGAAGTGTTAATTGTCAATAAAGAAAAAAGACGCTAGCGAAATACATATTTCAGAGAATACATATATTTTTCAGCCTTTTAAGCTGCACCTCTTTATTTCCGTAAGTGGTTCTGAATACAGTAAATCCACCATTGTTCTACCCGTCCGGCATCGCTTCAACAACTACACGGTGTTAAGCCTCTGGTGGCATTTAATATTTATGTCGACGTATTATTTTAGTGCTCGAAATTTTTGCTATTTCCTTATCACTTATTTAAATGGACAACTTTTTTTGTTTCGTTTAACCGAATTATTGTATGATATATTGATTCCACTTAAACATTCCATTCTTTATATTCCAGAGTTGAAATACCACACAAAGATTAGATAGCATTAGAAAAATCTCTGATGGTATCGATACATGCGAGCACTTCTTTTGATACTCGCGAACAACTCTTTCGACCGGAAAAGATCTCGAAACCTCTGAAAGATCGGAATCATACGAACGAATCGATCGTGTTCTATTTATTGGCACGAAGTTTCGCAAAAATGGGTAACGCTCAGTCGAGCAATACAGTGAAGTAAAATATCCGAATGGGGGGCCGTCCATTCAGAGATTTCAGCGAACAAGCGATACGGACTGTTAGACGCTTCAGGAAATATTTGCCGCGGTATATTCTTTTATGGCTGTTCCACGTTGCTTATTGGTCGTTTCCTTTTCAAATTATATCATTATTGGCAGTACCTAATGGGACGTTAAAAAAATTAATAAAAGAAGTATTCGCCCTACTGCAGTATACAAACTAAAAATTTTCTTCAGGCTCACACCAGGTAAATGTCATAACTTGAGTACTAATATAGATATGACATAAGAAGGACGACCTTCTCGCGTGTTGTATTTTCAAACCTTGCCTTCCGTGACGTACCTAAATACTGAAAACCCTAATTAATGTGTTTGTATTTCATTATTTCTGGCAGAGACATATAACATGTCAGAGACATTTCCGGAAATACACCGATTTTAAATTGTAAATCGTATTTTTAGTTCACGGAATTTTTTGATGTTTGAAGCAGGGTTACCTACATTTCCATTTCGATTAGATTAGATGAAATGATGAATTATGAAAAACTCAATCTAGTTAAGGGAATAAAAATGATATATTACCGGGATACTGTGGAAAGGTTTTAAAGGCTTCCCTCCATGTGGACCATCGTCCCTATTATGTCAGGGATTGCGGCCAAACCATGCGAAAGACATCGTCGATAAAAGCTTCATCCGTGAATGTCAGCTTGCAGTGCGACTAATAATTAAAAATTTGCTGATAGAAGAGCTAAGAATGTTACTATTTAGCATTACGATTACGGCATTGTAATTTTTTATACATTCAGACCAAGTCAAGTTGAAGGATTGTCCTAAAATCTCCAACTTCAAGTAGCTCAAACAATAAACTTTTAAAGCGGTTCTTCGCCATCTTAATTCGAGCAAAAGTAAGAAATCCTCTCATTACGTTCCAATTTAACTTCTCGAATAATTATTACCGAACTTTTGCCGCAGATTAAAACAGAAAAACACAAAAAGAAAAGTAAGTTTTATTTTTCGAACAGAATTATTTCCATTTTTGCTACGGGCGACCGAAATTTCAATCGAGATTAAATGTGTCGTTAAATATTCGCGCAATCATTTTTGTCGACTTCCCAGTCGTTTCCCATTATCTATTTTCGGGCAGATTAAAAAAGGCTTAACACCTCGTGAATCCAGCTGGAAATTTATCGCCCGAGACGTGAAATGTCCCTTCCTGGATCATAAGGTTCTCCTAACGATACTGGCAGGAGTAAACGCACATTTCCGTTTATGGGACGATAAATATCGATCATAGCTATTAAGTTCCTTACGATGACAGTTAAAATTCGGACGTGATTGCGCTGTTAGGAGTTGATACAATGTGCGCAGACCTTAAAGTTCGACGTTTAATAACATTTATGATGTTAAGGACGAAAATTGATTGAACTTTATTGAAACCAGCATTCGAGAGCATAGTTTTGTATATCAATTATGTCCCCTAGTGCTAAATCTAAAAACACAACAACCGAAATCAATTACGGTACATAAATCGGGAAGGCTGTGACGGCAGACGTGGAAATGCTATATCAAATATGCAGTGCAATTTAAATAATTACTTCACTCGAACGGTTTAAACGAGAATTACACAATTTTACGTTCAGGTTGCGCAAATTAATTCAAATGAATTATGTCCATTCGAATATTAGTCATTAATATTTATACGATACGGGTGGATCACTTTTATTCGATGTTAGCTGACAAAAACCACAAAGTTTACCTCGTCCAGTAAAACGATTTTAATGGGGAGTATTTATTTTGATGTGATCGGTTTCCAATCTATATACACACGAATTCATATAAATTGAAAACGGATGTTTTATATTTTCGATATATGCAACCATATTTATGATTTAAGAGAACTGATGTATTGATGTAAACACGTGTGGAAAGTTATACTGTTTTTTCAGTTTTTCTTATATGCACAATCGTATTATGTCGATCATTAACTTCCCAATGATTCGTAAAAAATAATTCATCTGAAAATAAAACATGTATATAATAAAACAAGACATAAATACCTATGTGAAGTTAGCCTTATTTGCTTATTACAAATATATTTCTTAACCAATAAACACGATCTATACACCATTGGAAAGCCTGCCCTATGGAATACTGGAAATGCCCGATTCGAATTTTGTTGGGAAATGCCTCCAAAATGTCAATATGTGAAGAAGGTGCAGAAAAATGTCGTAAAATCACCTGTTATTACATCAATTTTTTTATCGTAAACTTCTTGACATATTTTCACATTTTATACATCAATCGATTAAGCGTGCCTTTCTCTATATAAATCCGGAAATGCCCGATCTCGATTTTCAATTATTGATTTAGTACGCGTCTTTAAATAGTGACGCGTTCTCAACCAGATATTTCCATTATCTACACAATTTTACGCATAAATTAACGGTTCACTTCGCATCTGATAAAATAATTTATATGTAGTTAGAAACATTGTTCCTTTTTCCTGAATAGCGTATCTCATGCCCTATTCAATATAGGATAGAATGGGAAACTAATTTCATATACACATAAATAGTGACATAAATAGTGAAATAAATAGTGACATAAATGCTTTAGACATAGTACTATGCAATTTTATATCTTTAGTATATTCAGAAACGATTTTACTCAAACTTGTGCTCAACTTAATCCGGAGAGCATTCATCACTGCCACTTCCTAATGGGCAAAAGATGGAAAGTGTCGATAAGAATTTCATAGAAGATTTTCCAATTTTGAGGATACTGACGACGACACATCGATAATTCATTTCTACTATTGACTGGAGTAGGGTTTTATGATATCTTTTTATTTGTAAAGCTTTATTAAAAATATTGAAAACGTACCTCCACGTTGGAATTTAATTTTTTTTTATTTGATATTGAATTTTGGTGATTTTGTTTAATACACAACCCAACTATCTTATTGGATGCGATAAAATTATTGTGAATGGTTTCAAATTAACTTTTTTCAACCAGGTTTTGCTTAAGCTGAAGAATAAATGGTTTAATATGATTAATTTATTAATTATTTTTCACAACACAATATCAAATAGTCAACATACCACCAATACCTGCAACTTGATCGAGTTAGACACTGAACAATAATTATTACATTTTTAGCAACCAAATTTTGTAAACTTAGTAATTAACTTGTTTTTAAATTTGTGAATCTAAGTTAGACTAGGAAATTAGCATGTTTTAAACTTATAAATTGTGTTTTATATATGCAGAATATGTTAGTAATTTAAAATTATTCAATTTGAATATATTTTATATAACTCTATTTTGCATAAAATTTTTGAATCAATTTAAAGGATTGGTGTTGAAACTAACTTTAGTAAAACATTAAAAAAAACTTACCACAGACAAACAAACTATCAACTACCACGACAGTCATTATTCAACAATTAGCAAGAAACGTAAAAGTGCCCAATGAAGTAATCAACTTTCGAGGAGAAAATGTACTTCAAGAAAACAGCGATTTTCCGAACTGTTTCAAAGCCCGAAGCCGGTGTTCAACTGACAGTAGTTTCGCGGCAAACTTTCGAAACATGCGCAGAGGTAATAAACTACCCACATTCACGAGTGGAATTCTTTGTTTTTGAAAGAAGCGCAGGGCACAGGGTTAGATCCTATTGTTTAAAATCTGAAAGGTAAGGCGCGAATTCGTGTTACAAATGCGAAGGAAGGTTTCTACGTGCATCGAATAGAAATTTTTCCTTGCGTACAAAAAGAGCTTTTCATGTTTTTCTAAAAACATACAGTTACAGTCGTTATAGACATTTTTAAACGTCTTAAAGTTCTAAATAATTGCGAGATTTATTCTCAATATTTAATTTATATATAATATATATAATATATAATATTATCTTAGAAAGTTAACTCACCGCAAGACAATTAGGAAACCGTTGGAAGACACCACAAAATCATTTCAACATATACAATTAATCTAAAGGTATTAAGTGTCGAGGAAGTTCACAATTTTTATGACCGAACAAAGTTTTACCCTCAAAATCACAATTCGGAAAATTCGAACAGCGCGCTCCATAAAACCCAAAGCTATTCGGGCTGCTTTAAAGCTCACAGTCGACGTTCAACTGACAACAAATTCGCGGTAAACTGTAGCGAATGCGCAGTTCCCTCTACAGCAATCGGTTTGGCGAACGGATCTGCTTTTTATGAAAGAAAATTAGGATCCTAAGTAGTCCTGTGAAGCCGCAAATATTATCTATAGTACAACACAACTCAAAAACTTACAATTCTGAAAGTTTTTGGTGTTGGATTATACAGTTAAGATTTAAGAAAAATATACGGCGAAAATGTACTAATAAATATTCAGATGCTTACAATAAATATTGCCGTTTAAACAAAAAAGAATGGAGAACTTGAACGATTTATGAAGTCCAGGGATTCTTAAAACCGTATCGAAACCGTAACTTTAACATTCAACCCTTCTGAAACATTAAACTTTGAATCCGCCAATGAAATATTTTTTAGATGTGTCCAATTATGCATCGACAATGATTGACTTTCATTTTTCACTTTAATTTCTCTGGGCATCCAAAATCCAAACAGTAGCAAAAGTACTTTTGAAAAGATCGACGAATTGTTTGTCAAAACATTGATTGGTGAATTCTCCACTTCTTCAACTGGTGGAGATGAAGTAGAAGAGAAGTATTGGATTGAGATTGCCCTTGTGTTCGATTTTCAAAGTGTAGAAAGGTGTGTTTTCCAGAACATTTCTTACAATATTCTTGCGAAGGACAAGATACAACTTGATGGCGAGGTTTTAAACAATTGATGAACAAAAACTGATCTTTCAACAATTCATCTCTGGAAACTTTATCACCAAATTCCGTTATCTTTTCCAAACGAATTTTCGCTAGACTAGACGAAAGCTTGTGTGTTTCTACTTTTCTAGACATTTTTTGTTCTACACCTATGACTATTAACTTTTTACTTTTACGAACTTCTTGCACTGGTGCGTTCAATTATGTCGACTTCTTTAGCCCCACATACAAATTCTGAAGCGTTGTAATTGTGGTGAGCGAGATGCACCAACGCATTAACTTTTGCAAGCAAAAAACGTAATTCAAATAGAGAACTCCTTCAAATTACAGCGCAAATTGCTGGCTAGGTAGACGCATACCCATTACTGCGCCCAGCGACTTCAAAAATTAACCATTTCAACAGTTTATTTAAAATTATACTCTGTATTTCCCCCACACACTACATTTCGTTGCTGATAATATTCTATTTGGTTATTATAATCCAAAAACTTCGCTGTGAATTAAATTTTTTCTACGTGGAAATGAAAAGAAAACTTCTTTATTCTCTATGCTTCTTTGGCTTCGATACTACCCTCTTTCGCCTACGTAATTTCATGAAAAGTTCGTTAAAATCGACCCTCCAACCGACTCTGTATTAATTGGGTACCCAGAGATTCAGAATGAACGTAAATGGATTTTTTCTTGCGAGCTTACTTGTACGCCCCAAGCTACTTTTCTGCGAAACGTGACCCTAACAGTCTCCACTTTAAAGCTTCCGATGTAGGTCATCTCAAGCCCATTCTGAATCCCCAATTTAAAAATAATAAAAATCAGAGTAGGTATTGTTCTCTTAGTAGGCCATGTATCCCATGCTGTTCTCACGCAATCTGGTCATTGCCAACGGAAAAAATAACAAGGAAACAAGGGCAGAAAATCGATACACTACAGAAAGAAATTAATCACCAAACATTACGCTGTAACGACATCCATTCAATCACAACCTTTCAAAAGCCCTCTTCGATATAATTTCGTGATAAACTGGGAGTTCGTCGGATTTCTCCAGATTATTCTCTTTTTGTAATAAAACACAAGAAATTAGAAAATACACTATTTATTCTCTCTATTCATAAAGCAACTAAAGAGGAATACACAACAGTAAATTGCGGTAAAAACTATCCAGCCGTTAAAAGCAGTCAAGTATATAACGTTGCGAAATTGAAACTTAATGCTCTATAATCAAAATCTTTATAACAGAGCACTAAAAAATTCCATTTACTATTCTCCACATCGATTTTACAATTATGTTTTTACAAAAATAAAACCGATTGACAGTATACACCCCAAAATTAAAAAAGGCTAAAAAATTCACACTCTGCTTTCCCCGGGCAGCAAAAGCTTCGAAAACCTGTTGTAGTAGGTATACTTTTTCACGTTTGGTTTTCTCACTTTTCGTTGGAAACATCTCGCGTGATTAATGCAGTTACCGGCGACCTGGAAGAGAAATTGGCAATTTTTACACGTCACTTCGTTTCTGTGTGGAAAAAAGGGGAGACGAATTTTTTGCTTTTAAAAATTCCTCGCTTTTCCCTTTTCCACGTTTCATTTTATTAATTAATTTTGCCCCTCCAAAAGATTTTATCAATTGGGGGATACGTTCATCCAGTAATCATAATGAAGCATAATGAAGTTCATTAATTAAAAATAATTAATCCCTCTAAAAATCCTACCTATAAAAAAATTATGTAAGCGATGGTACAGCTTTAAATCGTTTCATATTATTTGGGATGCAATTAAGAACCAATGAGTAAAATGATCTACAAATATTTCCAGTCTACGCCTATTGGGTAGACCAACCAAAATACAGGACGACTTACAGTTGTTTACAGGACGACTTACAGTTATCTTTGTGGAGTTTACCTGAAGTATTTAGTTATCCTGATTTTTCTATTAAAAATAAAAAACTTTGAGGGATAAAATCGAGACTTACAAGAGATATTACTACGAACTCCAAATTTAACATTAAAAATGACAATGCTGAGTATACATTTTGGAAATAACTGGATCGGGAATAACGCATCAGTGAGATAGACCATAGAAGATCAATTTTCTTTGAAGATAACAGTTGAGATGTACTGTTGAAATGTTGCAGCTACACTAATCAAGTGATATGTGAAAGCAGATTGGAAACTTATTTTCCAACGCATTATAGCCTTGCTAAAGCCCAAAAATATACTAAATACGTTTTTTTCCAAATACTTACTGTGCTATAAAGTGTGTGTGCGTTGCAGGTGTATAATTTGCATAAAAAAGTAAAACACTACAAACTTATATAAATTACCTCTTTACTGACTGTATAAAAATATACAACTTAAACTGCTAACAAAGAAAAATAATAATTATACAGAAAAACGAGCTGTGCAGGTCTCTAAGACCTGCGCATCAAAAAGTATCAAATTCTGTGCGATTGTCGAATTAACAACGAATATGTAGATGATAATACTGCGGAATGAAATGTACAATTAAATACAATATAATAATATAGTAATAATACGCATACGCGCTACGCGATATACTCCTGTTAATCTCTAATGAGTGCACTTTGATGAGGTTTTCGTTAACTAACGCGTGAGTGGCTCACGATGAGGTACTTGGTGATATTTGGCGCCCAAGCTCATGGAGTACTTCGAGGCGCCATTATGGTGCTGTCTCTCTATGTTATCTTTTAAATCTTTGGCAATGAACTTCACCTGACATGGATCATGGCGTAGCAGGAAATGCTCCAAGGTGTCCCATCCACCTCCCACTCGAACCATGGTGTGTCGTCCTTTCAACAACTGAAACAGGATATTTTATATTCGTGTCAAATTGGTGTCATATTTCCATTTTTTGGGAGGCATTTATTTTACGACGTTTATTGCACAGAGCTCGGCTTTTACAAATGAACACATGGCGAACACTAATGTGCAACATGTGTTCCACAACCGCCGTTGATATATGAGTTTACAGGAATAAAAACGACTGGAAATAAAAGGGTTTTTAGACCGACGCGACTGAGTACCGTCGGAACATCCCTTTTCACAAGGACAAAAAATTACACATGTTTGTACAATTTTTTTCTGAATTGATGTACCTGAACATTAAAGGAAAACACTTACCCGAACAAAAACATTTCTCCCAGCTATATTATACTTCCCCTCCCCCACTTTTCTAACAGTCAATCTCGAACACCTCCCACTCAAACAGTTGCAATTCCTCTGCAACAATTTGGTCGTCTCCTGCACCTTTTTGTCCAGTTCAGTCAAGACGTCTCCGCCTCCTCCGTTATGAACGGGTTTAGGTTCGACTTCGGGCTCCTCCCCACTGTCCCTTGACGAATTGTCATCAGTGTGCTCACTGAAAATTCCGTCACTGGCTTCGCTGAGAGTTCTGTTCATTGTTTTCTTGATAACAGAATCTCCAGCACCTTTGTTCCTGTCCAAATCGGCAGATGAGAGAATTTTCGGATCTAGACTGCGTCTGTTTTGTGTATTCCTAACAAGACTACTGCAAAAAGAGGAACAGCTGCGACGTAATCAAAGCATTTTTGTGTGTATATTTACCCGTTAGATCTCAAATTTGGTTCATCTGCAATTGGCGAGGTGGGTTGGAATTGCCAAGAAATCAAAGAACCCAATCCGGAATCTCCAGACGTATCCCGTTCTTCCTCTGCTATTTCCTTCTCGAATTGCACTAGTCCTGGTGGCTCGACGCCGAATTTCGTTGCTATCCTTGCCACTTCCAAGAGACACAAAATGACATTCCTAGGTTGATTGTGAAGAACCAAGTCGTCGCTTTCGAACAACAGATTTTCATGGACTCCTAAACTCCGGCAGAATTTGATGAAGTTCTCCATGTTATCCCTGGAGAAGAAACTTCTTCTCATGGCCTTTTCGAAACATTTTCCGCGTATACTCGGACATGGCTGAAATAATAAAAAAATACGTTTGAATATTTCTTCTCTAAATCAATGCAATGTCGAATTCTTACTCCTTTCACAAAACCTGCATTAATGGCAATTTTTGCTCTTTCATGGATGTGTTGGGCGAGATGGCATAAGACCGCTCCATTATCCAATTCTGTCAAGAAGTTTTCTCTGGTCAGATAATGGATAACTGCAAACAAAAAGGAAGACATCTAAAGTTAAAGTTATTTTTTTAATCGATGCAGGTGAATATTGATTGGAGGAAGTGCTGAGATAAACTTTTCATGGACAAGTCTGAAAATACACGAATGATAGTGCCAGGTACAGGTTTAAGGAAATCCATAAATTTACGTCAGTATCCTATGAGAAAGTTTACATCAATTAAAAGTTTCAAAAAACCGAAATTTAAAGAGTGACTTTTAGAAATGCGTTAAAAACAAGTTTTGCATATTATTATATTAGAAATTATGGAATACAATTATTCCATAACTTCTAATTTTTTTGAAGTACGAAGTCTATAGAAACTTTTCTTCGCATTGAAAATTGTAGTCTGTTCCGTTTAGGCCATCTATAGTTCTAAAATTCTTTCAAAGTATCGCTAAAATATCAGATATATATTAGGGTAGTGCCAACATATTATTTTATATAAGAATCAGCATTCCATCTTCAATGTCAAACTGTAATTTATTTTGATTTGATTTTAATTCGATTTTAATCAACTTCTCTCAACTTCGATTCTAATCAACTTTACGACATTGTGACGAAGAGGTTTTTAACGAACGAAGAGAATTTTAACATTTGAATATTTCTTGAGAATGGAACAAAAAGCGTGTTTAAATTTTGCATTAGTAGAATTTTAAATTCAAATTTGAGTCCACACTAATATAGAAATAAAAACTGAAATACCAAAGGAATCTACTTTAAAAAAACTAAGTTGAAGATTATTACTGAAAAGCGGAACATTCTCTATTCTTGGATCACAGAATGCTTTGTTGAAGTAATTGCAGAGAGAAATTGTATAAATAGAAATAATAATAACAGATGCAGATAATACAGAGCTTTTTAAATTTTAAACTGAAACTTGAAATGAAGATCTGTCGTAAAATGTTTCCTAGAGGAACTGTATTATTCCAAAGAAGTTCAGAGCAACTTTAGTACGTTCTAAAATAATATGGAACTGTTAAACAATCAAAAGAAAAAAAATTACTAAGTCTACGAAATAATAAGCTCTAGAATATTAAAAATAGGGTGTTCGGCGACCTTCTGTGACTTTTCTTCCTTCTCCTCCTTTACTTTCACTGGTTTATGATATTTTTATTTCTCATGTTTATCAATCTTTTCTTTTTCCCTATCATCTTTCTTTCCTTCCTTTTCAATACCGCCTATTTCTGGTGCCATTCTTGGTTCCAGTTTAGCTTTCTCTTTCGGTTTTTGGTATTTCTCTTTCTCGGGCTTCTCAATTTTTTCTATCTTCTTATCACCCTCTGGCTTTTCCTTGTGCATTTTTTCTTTCTTTGACCTATCTCTCTTTCCCTCATTATCGACGTCACCTACATCTGTCGCAATTCTTGACTGAAGTTCTACGTTCCTTCTTCGGTTTATCAGCCTTTTCTGGCTTCTTAGTCTCCCCCTTCATCTTTTGGGGCTTTAGACTCCCGCTTTTTCCTCTCTTTAACTGCTTTCTCTTCTTTTCTCTTCTCGGGCATATCCGCCTTTTAGAGATCACCTTTTGGAGCTTCTGTAGTGTCCTTATCTTTTGGGACTTTGGGCTCCCGGTTTTTCCTCTCTTTAACTGGTTTCCCTTCTTTTCTCTTCTCGGATTCGTTTCTCTTCTCGGATTTCTCTGTCCGACATCATCTTTTGGAGTTTTCGTAGTGTCCTTATCTTTCCCTCTCTTTCCTCAACGTCGTTTTTCCTTCTTATCTTTCTTCTCTTTTTTCCTTCTTATCTTTCTTCTCTTTGGGCTTCCTTTCTGGCTTCTCGTAGAAGCTGTCTTCCCGTTTTACGGGCTTCTCTTTCTTCAGCTTCGGTTTTCTTAACAACTTATCAATACTGTCATCCTCTGATGAGAGCGATTCGCTTTCACTATCAACCGCTTTTTTGCGTTTCTTTTTGGGCTTCTTCTCCTGTGTCGCTTTGGACCCCCTCATCATTCAAGCTCTCATCTTTGATTCACCTTCGTCGTCATCAATCATATGTTTCTTCTTTTTATCTTTATGTGATTTCTCTGTTTTCTCCTCTTTAAGCACATCTCTCTTTTCGTCTTCAGGCTTCTTCTCTTTTGCGGGCTTTTCACCTCTTTCCCTTTCAGGTTTCGGTGGTCTCTCTTTCCATCCTCACCTTGCTTTCTTTAGGTGGCTTATCTTCATCTTCGATATCACCTTGTCGTTCAATTGTAAACAGTTTTTCCTTGAGCTTCATTTCTTTCACCTCCTTTTTTCGTCTTCAGCGATGTCTTCGTGTGATAAGTCGAATATTCGTTTTCGTGGCTTGGGTGTCTCTTCTATTTTTTTCCTTTGTCGCCTTTTCTTTTTCGTGCTTTCATACATTCTCTCCTTTTTCCCTCATAGGTTCTTCTTTATCAAAAAGAACTCTCTTTCGCGGTTTCGATTCTTTTTCGCCTTCAATTTCAGATGGATCCTCCCGTTTCTCTTTAGGTGACTTAGCTTCAATACCACCTTCTCCTTCAATTGTAAACAGTTTTTCCTTGGGCTTCATTTCTTTCACCTCATTCTTTTCGTCTTCAGCGATGTCTTCGTGTGATAAGACGAATAATCGTTTTCGTGGCTTGGGCGTCTCTTCCATTTTTTTCCTTTGTCGCCTTTTCTTTTCCGTGCTTCTTTTTCCTTCTCTCCTTTTACCCTAATAGGTTCTTCTTTATCAAAAAGAACGCACTTTCGCGGTTTCGGTTCTTTTTCGCCTTCAATTTCAGATGGAATCCCCCCGTTTGTTTTTAGGGTTTTTGGACTTTCGCTCCGTTGGCATTGCAATTAACTTTTTGCGCGGTTTCTTTTCTCTTGGAACTTCTATTCCAGGCTCACCTTCTTTTGGTTTCAATTTGTCCTTTTTAGGCTTCCGTTTTTTCCTTCACGAGGTCGTCTAGCGAATCTGTTTCAGACTCTTCATCCGTCTCACTTATAAATGGCTTTGAAAGCCAGACCTTATGCGGTTTATGTTCTTTTGTGATGTCGGTTTCAGATTGAACCTCTTCTTGTGCTGTTTTGCGCTCCGCAAGTGGTGTTTCTGTTTTAGGTTTTGCGGCGCGCACTTTCTTTGGTTTATCTTCTTTTTTCTCTTCGGAACTAAACTCCTTAAGCTTTCTCATCTTTTCTTCCTTAGGTCTCCCGATATTTTCCTTCTTAGGCTTCGCTGCGCGATCTTTCTTTGGTTTTTCCTCTCTTTCTTCTTCAGAACTAATTTCGTGAACGAGACTTCCGGACTAATTTTGTGCTTCTTTTCCTTCTTGGGATTGTCTTCTTTTTCTTCAACAGGTAACTTTTCCTTCTTGGATTGTTCTTCTTGTTCTTCCATGGGCAACTTTTCTTTTTTAGGCGTTTCCTCTTTTTCTTCTTTCAGTCAACCTTCGTACAAAAACTAAAAATTTTTTACGCGGCTTCCTTTCTACCTCTTTCTCTCATTTAACTGCCTTTTCTTTCTAAGATATCTTCTCTGTCTCCGCTTCGATTTCAATTGGGATTCTTTTAGGTTCTGTTCTAGGTCTTTCGAGCTTTACCTCTTTTGGCTTCTCTACCTTCTCTTTTTTAGGTTTCCGCATATCATCGTAAAAAACCCTTTTCGGTTTGCATTCTTTTCGTGATCTTACTCCTTCTAATGAATCACCTTCAAATTCGGCCCAGCAAGCCAAGGCCTACGAGCTTCCTTCTTTTTCTTTTCTTTTGGAATTTCTGTATCTAATAATATTTGCGATCGCAACCTTATTGGTCCTGCTTCATTTTCAGCTTGCCCCTTAAGCTTCTTCGTTTTCTCTTCCCTTGGCTTTTCAGGTTTTTCAAATTTGGGTTTCTCTGTACGTTCCTTCTCTTCCTCAAGACTTTCATCGTGCTCAAGTGCAAACCGTTTTTTACGGAACTTCCTTTCCGTTTCTTCTTCCGGCTTCATTGTCTTTTCTCTCTTAGGTTTCCTTAATTTTCAGCCTCAGTTTCTGATAGGATGCTCTTAAGTTCTACTTTTGGTTTTCCGGGTTTTGCCTCCTTTGGCTCCTCTTCATTCTTCTTTTTGGGTTTCTGCAAATCGTCAATACCTCTTTCAGTTTTCGGTTTTCGTTCTTTCGGTTTATGTTCCTTGCGGGATCTGAGATCTTCCAACGCATCAGCTTCACATTCTGCATCAGTGTAACTTCCAAATAGCTTTGTAAGCCGTGCCTTGCGCGATTTCTTTTCTTTTTGGATCTCTGTGTCAGAGATCACTCGTGACTTCGTAACTTTGCTTCACCTTCATCTGGAGCCTTCATTGATGATTCCTTTGGTTGTTTCCTTGCAACCGCAGGTAAAGCTTTGCCATACCCTATTACTTCCTCGGGTATTTCCATTTTTGGTGCCCGATCTTTTGGTTCTTTCCTAGTAACCGCTGTTTTACCGTATTCTATTGGTTCTTCTAGCACTTCCACATTTAGAGGTGTCTCCTTTCGAACTTTTGGCTTTTCTGCCAAAAGATTTTTTAGATTTCCAATCCTCGTCGTACGCCATCTCCGTTTTTGGTGTGCGTTCTTTGGGTTTACATTCTTTTCTGTGCCCCAGTTCTTCTAGTGAATCTTCTTCAGATTCCTCGTCGGTATCACTTCCAAATGCTCCAGTAAGCCAAGCCCTGTGTGGCTTCTTCTCGCACAAAGTATGAGAAAGACAGGCAAATAAGAATAAACGAGAACTAAGAAGAATCAAGAAGAACAAAGAGGAGAACACAAAAAAACAAAGAAGAACGAAAAAAACAAAGAAGATCATAAATCATACTTGAAAAACAGGAATAAGTGGGAAACACAAAAATATAATATAAAAGCAGAAACAAAAATTGAGAAGCAGTACCAAGGAAAGAAACAATGTCGAGAAAATGAAGTGGTGGGCTCCATCGGATAATCGAGTATTTGGTGATTAATAAAGCAATATTAGCGGAGTGTTTCTTAATAAATATGAGTCGAGATGTGTCTCACGTCTCAAGTTTTCTGAGTGAATGTTTCCAATGAAACGTGAAATTCATTGCTGGGATCTTATTGAAAACAAACTCGTCCAATACCTTCCTCACAGAGCTTTCTTGAAAGAATATTGGAGAAGATAATGTTTCGGATATCATTATATAAGCTAAAAAAGTCGAAAATTAAGAGTGAGAAAATCTCCCTTTCAGAAATTCCTAAAATAGAAGTTCCCAATGGTAAATAATACTAGTTAGCCCTACAGCAGCAGTGTTGGGGGTGATTGAGGTTAGAGCTTTGAAAAGCTTAATCGTTCTCTGTATCTCGTACCAAAATTGAGCTAAAAAATCACTCTAAAAAATAGAAAATTGTAGAACAGACTACGAGTTAGCGGACTAGCGAGCTCGGTCTGTTAATTGGATCTTTGACTACATAAAGGCGTTGGCTAAATCGGGCGAGCTCGGTCGGGGGTAAAATTTCTTTTTTGCTTTTACCTCCGAGCAAGCTCGATCTACTTACTGTTTTACAACATAGGTACTTACTGTTTTATAACAGTAGATTTTTGGGAGGTTTTGCTTTTTTATAAAACTAAAAAAGTAAAGATCGTCATGCTTTCATCGTTCTGTTCCCAACAAAATTTGCTGCAAAGCTTGAAAGGGCAATATTATCTCCTAATTACTTTTCGAATTAACAAAATGCATCAATGGAAATTAATTAATGGAATCTCCATACAAACAGCGATTATCGTTATGAAATTACCGGTCAGTTTTATTAATTTTTGTATCGCCAACTGTTCTAAATACAGTTGTAAATGTCACGGTATACCGATCGTTTATCATCTACTGTTTCATAAGTTGGGTTTGATTGAGTTATTTATGTCAATAGAGTGGATAATGTGACATAGTTACTTATGCCAATTAAAAGTGATACTTAAAACAATTTCTCTCCGACTTACATAGTGAAATAAAATTGTACTTATCTGGATATGTAGTAAAATAGTAAAGCCAAATAAATTTGCAAACGAAATATCTAGGGAAACATACAACTCGTATATATACGTCGAATCTACAAAAGACAATTAATTAAACAGATTAAGAGGCAGGAATTAAGCTTCGTGTGTGGTCGCGTGGTTTAGTTTTTTTTTGTACAATACCAGACACCGTCTCACTTCATTTGTTTCACTAGAGTGAAACAAATGAAAGTTCGCAAATGGAGAGCGATCGTACAAGCGTTAAATTCAACATATTTCGTAAGACAGGAACTGGAGGTTTAAGATTTAACACTTGTATGCGTCAATTGAGAATAGTTTAATGCCTGTGTTTCCTTCTTTTACCGACAAGGACATTGTTGAGTAAGCAACTCCAGTAGGTCGTAATTACGTAAAGCGTACAGATATTTCAGAGGGAAAGCATTTTTAGATTTGCTTAGATCAGATTAATTTAAATTATCAGATTATTAAGTTGACTCACTTAAAGGTTTACTAATTTTAAAGGTTACCTAGCGTCTTGTTAATCCATTCCGCCAAATCTTCCTTTAATGGATCCAATTGCCTCAATTGCGTGTTTATTATCCTCTCTGCGTATTCTTCGTCAACGAATTCTGGGTCGACCCTTCTCAGCTCGTACGATAGTGAAAAAGGACCACAACTATTCCTGTTATTTCTGGCCCTATTTCTATCGAATGCCATCGTTATCTGAAACATTTAAGAAGAATTCCAATAAATTCCAATTTTCCTTCTACGTGATAAGAATTCTTATGCAAATGTTTAAATGTTCTATTTCAACATCTAAATTAGATTCATTTAGCTCCATCACTTTTGCTATTTCATTTGAATACACCCTGTATTCACTAACTGAAAATTTACTATTCGAATTTTTGCAATAGAAAAAACCTGTTTGAACCAATCAGTGAATTGAGCAAATCAAACTCGTCGTTTAATTGCCTTTTTCCCTTTAATTCATGCGGAATTCCAAGTGGGACAGAGACACCTGGTTCTTGCTCTGCTCTGAGTTTCTTAATAAGCGTGGCAAAAACTAATTGGCCTCGATTTTTAATCGTACCGCATCGCCATAAGTGCCAACGCATGTAAATATGAGCAATTACGAAATGTATATATACGGAGTGTTCATATGGGATTATTGTGTTTTTTTGAAAAAGATTTTTTTATGGGGGAACGATGACGTAATTCGATAGTCGATATTCTCGGGAATACTAGTTGTTATTCAAGCCAAACTAATTAGAATTCCCCTCGAAGTTAAGCTTAACATTTCCCATAACTTCCCATATAATATTATGTTTTGAGTTATGGAGAGGGTGTGGCGGAAGTGGATACTCCCGGGACCTTATTGTTTCACCCCGTTCTCGTTGCAATCATCTAATTTATTAAACCCACCCAACCTAAACCGAAGTGCTATTAGCTCCTCGCATTAAAGTAACTACACAAAAGGAGGACCACTCGCGTCCAATTTCCTCGGAACAATTCCGAACTGACCAAAGTGCAGTGACCAGAAGAGCAACTCAACACGTTAATTGAGATTGTCTTATATTACCGAAGTGAGCCACTACGTCTTGCATGGCACTAATAAAACTAGTGGGGAGTAAAGCAGGTCTGAGAAATTTTCTAAGCTTACTGATCAACGATTCCAGCGCTCCGAGTATTAATTTCGAAGATGCGAAGCGGAAGGATTCTTTGCGAAGCAGTTGCTGGCTGCGAAGACTTCGGTAAACTAACCTTGAGCTTTTGGGAAGTTTAGCTAAATCGCTGTGCGTGATCGGTTAGGCATAAAAACGCGGAGTTAGACCGTGCCAGGATGCGCATCGTGTGCTGAATTTTGTGGATAAAAATGTGGGGTTCGATATCGGATAAGCTGGTCTCGAAGCATATTGTGGGACCGTTTTAAACTCTATTAGCCATTGACCAAACATCGTTGGTATAAATGCACTGTAATATACTTCGAATAAAAATAATATCTCTGCATGCAACTTGCATGGATATTTTCAAACTCAACCAACTAACAGACAGAAACAATATATTTTTAATTATAACCTCCAGACTTTTAGCACTCGCTCATTACCAGTAGGTGTCATTGTAAATTAATACAGTGTGGTAACAAATGCAAAACGCCACACTCTTTGCGCTACCTACTTGGATTCGTCCCCAGAAATAATTATTACTATTCCCGGTGATGCGCATGTTCATTGTTGTAATGGCATGCAAAACTCAACCTACTGCGTCGGCCCGTGGCTCCTGGCAAATCCAAATTTGGATTTACCTCTTCCTTTGATGTCGCCATGGGACGACTTTTAGCAGAGATTTACAAAGACGCAGTTTTCTAGCGTAGGTGGCCGCGATTGTTGTGATGTTTTGATTTATGCTGAATATAAAAACTGTTTGCATGCGCCATTTCAAACGGCGGGTTGTGCAACGCTGCGATTTAATTAAAACCTTGGATATTTAATTATTTAGATGGACGTGTCTCGGTACGTGATTTATTAATACTGCAAAGCGAAATTATTGAATTTCATGAACTGGTTATGCATTTCGAAATTGCAATGGTGTAATATCTTAATTTTAAGAAATTTGCTATAAACCAGTAGAGAGTTAACTAAACGCCATCTTCAGCAGAAAAAAAGTCGTTAACGAGACCGTTAAAATATATGGGGCAACGTCCAGTAGTTTCTTGCAATTAAAGGTAAAACACGATTCCGGTTAATTAAAATTAACATTCCTCTCTAACTCGGCGCTATTAAAAGTTTCTTTGCACTTTCGTTTTAAGGCCGTCCCAACCTTTTATGTGAAAATGTGAGGCCATAAAGCTAGAAAAGCGCACCGAATACGGCTTTAAAATAGAGTATCACCAGCGACATCTATTGCTTTGTAAGAACCGTACAATAAGAGCACATTAAGGTGTACACGTTATGCATAATAAACATCTAATTTCGGCTAATAGCGATAACAGTAGATCTATAGGAATAAGGCCGGACACGAAAAGCGTTGCGGTAAACGGAATGGCTGAAATTGCTAATAAAACGGTAAAAAAAACTTTGACTCACCACGTTTATTATATCCGCTATTTTCATTGTTAATAATACCGATAGTAGATTCTAAATTAATTGTAGTATAATGTATGACAGTAGATGTGTCAAAGTGACAACTAATAGATTTCAATGCTAATTGAAATGATGTCATATTTTCAAAATTCAAAAAATTTCGTATTTCCAAAATACAACAATTATTGGATTGCTCGTGCAGGATAGCCAGTTGATGAACATCAAAAATCTTACTAGCGTTCATCAAATTGGAAGAGTTTGAAGGTAATCCATAGAAAAGCCAACATAACGGACAAATTAGTGTTGTTGACTGAAGAATTGTCTTGGGAACAGATTTCTGGTAGTGCATACGTTCAATACACCACCAGAAATATGTTCCCCAGTGCCCACAACAAAATAGAATAGCTGGGAGGAAGAATCGACATCTATGTCCAGATGTTTACTGCTTCAAACCAATCTGCCTAAGAAATACGGGCAGAAACACATGATGACACCAGTATGAGAGATGGTTAAATATGAAACCGAACCTAAATTAGTTTAAGATTTTTGGATCGAAAGCGTACGTTCACGTCAATGATTATAATCGAAAGAAGCTTGATAGAAGATGCAGACAGAATTAGACACAAATTATTCTATGATATATCCAATATAAATTTCTAAAAAACTGCACATCTAAAATGAAAATTGAATTTTTTATCAATTTTTTAATATCTAGAGAGAGACGTTAAAATTTAAGAAATCAGTTCTAATATTTTTCAATGAACATTTATCATTTTTTAATGAAAAATCTGCGTGAGATATCAAAAAATTGTTTCGATCATATTATTCTATGATATATACAATATAAATTTCTAAAAAACTGCTAATCTAAAATGAAAATTGAATTTTTGATCGATTTTTTAATATAGACGCGTTAAAATTTAAGAAATCAGTTCTTATATTTTTCAATGAACATTTATCATTTTTTAATGAAAAATCTGTGCGAGATATCAAAAAATTGTTTCGATCATATTATTCTATGATATATCCAATATAA
>JAWQRJ010000454.1:0-21133 GCA_033557515.1 Diorygopyx duplodentatus | reverse complement strand
TAGTTATTCAAAATAAACCGAGAACAGTGATATCTTCAATGACACCACAGTTTGGAAAATTTACACTCAAAAACAAGAGCCCAATCATCGCATTAATATTACATTAAAGTTGAATAAAACATGTATTTTTTTCTGTATGGTTTGTTAAATGTAGTAAAATTATCAATACTTATAATAAAGAAATATTTTTTGATGTATAAAAACTATTTTATATGAAATATGATATATTGTTTTAACCATTACTAAATCTTTCCATTAATAAACTGTAATATCAGGACAGTATTTGTGAAATTACATTGTCGAAAATTGAAGGGGGCACAACAATTTTTTTTGTGAAAAAGGGGGGCGAAGGTACAAAAAGTTTGGAAACCACTGCACTAAGGTATAACATCAAACTTACGACACTTGCATCTTCATGCCTCCAAAGTGGACCATCGCGCCGAGATGAGGTAGTTATTTGCTTAGAATGGTTCGGGAAGCAACACACCACAACAATAGCTACCTCGCCGCAGCTCTACTTTGGGATTGTCCCTACATTTTTAGACAATAAATACAATAAGATCGTCCTTATACTTTAAATTACAAAATAAAGCAAATGTATAAAACAAGATGTCCGCATTTTTTTAGTTATAATTAAACAAAATTAATGTTTAAGCATGCAGCATAATAACTTATTTTTTCCCTTACACGTGTTTCGATAGAATTATCTATCATTTTCAAAGAGTAAATAACATAATCATGTTGTTGTCACGATGTTGTAAACTAGTCGTCTTCCAGGTGGGGTTCAGACTTCTTGAACTTCATCCATCTAGCAGCGGGGATCAATCTGTTCATTAAGTAAGATCAATCTGTTCATTCATTCATTCATAATTTTTGTTAATCAGTTTGTCTTATTAAGTATGTTTGCGATTTTTTTCCGATGTTGCCAACATTTGAAATGAACATGTATTTAATATTTTTTGTTGTGATGTCTATTTGTATTCCATGACATCATATGATCATCACGGAATATTTCATTTTTACAATTTAACAACGAAAAACAAAAACTAAACATGTTAGAATCTTTCGAAATTTACAAACAAACAGTACCCCTAATGAATGAACAGATTGATCTTACTTAATGAACAGATTCACCGCTGCTCGATAGATGAAGATCAAGAAGTCTGAACCCCACCTAGAAGACGACTAGTTTACAACACCGTGACAACAACATGATTATGTCATTTATTCTTTAAAAATAATAGCTAATTCTATCGAAACACGTGTAAGGGAAAAATAAGTTATTATGCTGCATATTTAAACATTAATTTTGTTTAATTATAACTAAAAAAATGCGGACATCTTGTTTTATGCATTTGCTTTATTTTGTAATTTAAAGTATAAGGACTAACTTATTGTATTTATTTTCTAAAAATGTAGGGTCAATCCCCCAAAGTAGAGCTGCGGCGAGGTAGCTATTGCTGTGGTGTGTTGCTTTCCGAACCATTCTAAGCAAATAATTACCTCATCTCGGCGCGATGGTCCACTTTGGAGGCATGAAGATGCAAGTGTCGTAAGTTTGATGTTATACCTTAGTGCAGTGGTTTCCAACCTTTTTGTACCTTCGCCCCCCCATTTTCATAAAAAAATTGTTGTGCCCCCTTCAATTTTCGACAATGTAATTTCACAAATACTATCCTGATATTACAGTTTATTAATGGAAAGATTTAGAAAGATTTGGTTAAAACAATATATCATATTTCATATAAAATAGTTTTTATACATCAAAAAATATTTCTTTATTATAAGTATTGATAATTTTAGTACATTTAACAAACCATACAGAAAAAAATACATGTTTTGTTCAACTTTAATGTAATATTAATGCGATGATTGGGCTCTTGTTTTTGAGTGTAAATTTTCCAAACTGTGGTGTCATTGAAGATATCACTGTTCTCGGTTTATTTTGAATAACTAAACGGGATCGATACTTTGTCTTTAACACGGCTGCAGTAGAAAACCCAATTTTGCATAAGTAAGTGTTACATAAGGCAATGGTTTAAGCTGCGTTCATATATGGATGAATTATATGCATATATTTAAGTATTTACTACAATAAACCAGGAAACTTGCAGACGTGCAATTTCGCTAGTCTGATTCTAAAAATTTAATGAAAATTGTGACGATGAAAAGTATTTGCAATATATGGTATCAGAATTAGTAGGTTATGAGGATCGATTTCAAATAATAAAAAAGCACAACTTTAACAAGATATATTTTGTTGTATACTTATTTATGATTTACACATGTATGTATGTAGCACATACATGTGTTGTTTTAATGTGGGAAAATAATTTGTGATCACAAATTATTACACTTTATAAAAAAACTTACCCCAGGAAAATATTATACAAAGAATAATAAGCGGAAGTTCAAATGCAGGAGTTAAACGTTCAGACTGAATTTATGATGATATTTTGCTGATTAAATAGAAAAACTACACGTTTATTGCAATTTTCTAAAATACTTCTCTTTAATTCATTACTTAAATGTTTTATTTAAAGTTCTGCTATTATTTATAATAACTATTAAACATAAAATATGCAATATTTTTCTAAGGGAATACAAAGGGAACAACAATATTTTTCTAAGGGAATACAATATTTGTATTCCCTTATCTTACTTTTGTAAATAAACGAGAAATGAACTGAACTACTAGATTTATTTTGTTAGCACTGTAAAAAGGTTACAATAGTTTTTAATTAGTGTTCCACAAATTTACTAGCATGTGTATAATTATAACTTACCTGCTTGATTTATTAAACAAATAGAAATTTTGGCAAAATTTTAATAATTAATACAAGTCATGTTCTAAATATGAAGAAATACAATTGGTAATAATTAAAAATGATTTTATTCCGTATGTAACAATAAATAATACTGGAATGTATTTAATTCGCCATTTATTACTATTCTATTGTTGAACTTGTGCAAGATTGTGACACAAACTTCGGTTCAGTTTTAAATAAAACTTTATTTATTTCATTACAAAGTTTTAAATTAAAGAAATTAAAATCACAAAGGTGTAAACATCTAACAGTAAAAATTAAAGAAGATATATTTAATTAAATTTTTGGAGAAATTAATTAATGTCTTAAAATTTAAAATTTCGTTTTCCTAAAAACACGTATTTATCAATTACAATTACTAAGCGATTATTCATAACAATAGATTCAAAATATTGTAGGAAAATATTAAATATTAATTCCATATGTCTCATGAGTATTTATGCACCTTTTTCAAATAATATACCATGAGATGTGTTTAAATGGTTCAGATATTCGAAATAATGTTTACTCAAATTTCAGTGTAAATTCATATTTCGAAAAACAGTCAACTGATCTGCCTTACAGCAACTAAAAACAGGTTACCTGCACAAAAAAACTGATCATCAGTTCAAATACTATCCCTCAAGTTCTTATTTCCATCAGATACTGGTATTGAGGCGTTTCCGAAGATTTTTACACCAATTATTATGTTTGTGTATGTATGTCTTTATGATACATTATTGGACCTGGAAGGATGCATTGCGCAGTGACTAAGTTTTTGTGTATGGTTTATAGAATAATGTAACCAGATATCAACATCAAACCTCTTCAACAAAGATTGTTTTGCTTTGTTGAAGAAGATTAATTTTAATTGACCGTTTTGACTACATAATAGGTTCTCGTTTATAGTAAAAAGAACATTAGTACGAACATTAGTATCGTTTCTTCACCAGAAAGGAAGTACAGGGAAGGTAATGCAAGCATAGCACCAATGTTTTCAACTTTATTAAGTTGGTCTTCAACTTGAGACTCTTTGAAATGTTTTTACCAATAGTTTGGTAACCTTTGATATTCTACTAAAACGTTTGTGAAGGAGACGACCATCTCTAAGCTATTGATAAATGTTTTTGCGAAAATAACTTGCGCTTAGAGATGCTTTTCGGATTATCAAAACTGATGGAGCAGCAGCCATAACTGGTAAAGATAAGGAGTTGTAAAATTATTCATAAACAAATTAGAATCGAAAAACATCAAAACCTATGAATTAATTGTTATTCATTGTTTGATCCATCAACATTTATGTGCCCAAGTGTTATCCATGAATTATGTTGGCAGGTAGTTATTTGTCAGCACGCAATTGGGCTCTCTTTTGGACTGTGTATTATGCAAACAATACAAATTATTTGTATTATTATTTACAAAGTTTGTAATGTCGTCGTCAGTTTTCTCTTCCAAACCCCGTGTATAGTACCCTTTTATATTCATTACAAGAAATGCAACAAATATGTGCTCCACATATTTTTTGATACTTTTGGTTTACCTTTTCTTTTGCTTTGTACCTGTTGGTTCACTCGTATTTCAGTAGGTATTAAAATAATTCACACCTTTAGACTACGTATTCTTACGATACTCTTTTCATTATTGATGTAACCTTCTGTAAATATTTTTTGAAGCTATCTCACCGAGGCTTAATGATCATTAACGCTGAATCCACATGAACTCGTCATCGGGAATCCTCTGCATTCAAAACAAAACGCAATCAGATCTTAACATTATTTATTGTACAATTATTTAATACGGCAATCATGAACAACACATACATTTTACAAAAAAACTTATTGTTCATACGTGTAGTAGGTACTAAAGACTAGTACGATATGTTCATTTATTTTCAATGTATGCATACTCGACATTTATTACAATTTACATTATTTGCACACACCATTCACAACACAACATTCACAAATATCATAAAACATAAACTAGGCAACAAACAATGTGGCACAGTACGAAGTCAGAAAAGGTAAAAAATGGGAACTGTGGGGAAGAGGTGATGACGTCTAAAGGTTAATCCATTAACCTAATGGTAATGATTGGTGATTGGGAGAAATGTTAGTAGAGGAGAGAAAGTGTAAATATTAAGGGAGTTGTTTTTGTTGGGACGAGGAAATGTTTTGTTTTCAACAAAATAATAAATAATGATAATTTTGAATTGTCTAGTGGTTAACTTTAAACATCACCCATATTAAATGCAGCTAGTACTAGTGCGTCGTTATCGGTGGTAAGTGGTCCCCACATCGAGGGAAATTTGGCGGCACAGGTGGTAAATCTGACTGCGTCCCCACATGGACGATTAAGCTCATTCCTATTGCTATGTGGAAGAGGAAGTGACAATGGAACAGCCAATAACCTACAAATAAACATTCTTTAAGTTTAATGTTATATATCTCAGAACGGACAACAGAAATATTATGTGCACCTATTAAAAATATACGTCCACTAACATATGGTTTGTTCATAAAATTTTGCTTTGGTTCACTCATATTGAATGTTGTTACATGAACATGGTTGGCTGTAGATATTTATGTTACTTAATCTAAGAGATCATGACAAACAACATTTGGAATTAAATATTTTCAAGGCAAGGAGAGTGTAAGAAATCATAATTAGTCTCGTGCTATTAGATGGCGCTAGCAGTTTCCCGACAAAAACTTAAAAGAGATAAAATACAGTTCTTTAAAATGGGACACCCAATATATGGGTGTTATAAAGCTTAGAATTTAAGCTTATTTTTAATTTAAAAAAAAATAGAAGTTACTCAAGAATAAACCCAAACGAAATGTAGTAACTAATACTGTATGAGTTTAATTCAAGATGCTTGATTATTATCTGTTAGTTTTAAAATTGTATTTCCAGGACGAATTCTGGTGTATACTTGCAGATGAACTGTTAAAAATCGACAACTTGGGAACAGTATTCTCTACAGTAAAGAAGGGCTTTCCTTGATATTGGGAGGTTCGTTCATACTCTTGAACTAAATTTTGCTGACTGACATGGTGAACAAGAAGATAAATATGAAATGTTTGTAATAGATAAAGTTTAAGCAAAATGGTGGTTACAACGTTTAAATGTAGTTTAACTCTGCCACAGTATTCTTTAAACATTGGTGTTCTTACTAACGTAAGCTTAGTAAAAATTGTAAGTAGATCCTTTGATTAATAAGCATAGATACCTACAAACATATTTGGACTTCGCTAATTTAAAAAATGGTTATTTTAATACCTGGATTATCAGCCCTGAACCTAAATATCACGTATCCGTTATTCGGCACTGCAATAGTATCCTTAGCAGGAGGAAGATTGAACTGCCTATGAAGAAGCCCTCTTCTGTCTAAATCGAGGGCATGTTTCAAGTTGATCTTTTTGACGTTTTGGTCAGGTGACCTGCCAATACCCACTACATTGAACGCATACCCGTGCAGATGGAACGGATGACTAAGATTTGGTGATTGTACTAAAAGAAGCAAACGTAATTGATGCATCGACTAAACGTTTTTTGTTGTTTACCTTCATCTACAAGTACTACCTCCACAATGGCATTCATTGGAATATCAATTTGATGCGTGCACATGCAGTTCGTTCCACATTTCTCTGGTCTGTTATCTCCGTTGCAAAATTGTTCAGGTGAGATTTCATCTAACTGAGAAATTGGAGGCGCGGGAGGCGCCGCATAGGAAATTTCGTCCACTAAACTAATCACATGGTCTCCTCCTGGGGCGGCTAAAATTATAAGAGACGTTTTGTATTGAAGAATGTTAACAGTATTCAATTTTACTTACCCAGAAACGCGTTGTATGTGTTGGGGTGGAAGAGTTCGCCTGGTTTGTAGAAGTAAAATCTGAATGGCAGGAAAATTTTTACGTCCGGTCTGTCTTGTAGAAGCGCTTCGTCAATTTTTTTCGCATTTCTTAACTGATTGACGCAAATTGCCTCCTGTCTTGGGCGATTGCAAATAGCATCCAGCGGGTTCAACACCTAGTTGTTAAGCAAGGAGCCAGTAAATTATTCTATGCATATTTACAGTGATCGTTTGCATACCTACCATTGGGAATATTTACAGCAAATTGGGCAAACGATATACAATGCGCAATTTACCAACTATACAGTTTTACAAAATATTTCATGTACATTTTCGATTTTACAGCAGTGAATTAAACATATTTACAATGTGCGTATAAAATTTACATAACATTCGCATCCTTAAGAACTAAGATTTGTATAGTATGTATAATTGTACAGCAATTTACATAAATATAACATACACATTTTCAATTATATTTTTACATATATCTGCTGTGCAACTGAAGTACTAGGCGGGGGCCAATACACATCTTTTTTCATCTGATCTCTTCTTCAGATTATTCACCCACAGCTATCTTATGTTATTTGTGCTTAAGCTTTGTCAATAGTGCAAAATATACAACATCTAATACTTTCTAAATACAACAGCTAAAATCTATAACTATTTCAGAAATCGTAAACAGACTTCTCGTATTCGCGTACATAGTTTAACGTAATATTAATTCAATTATATTAGTCAAAGCATTCTAAGTCACTACCATAAGATTGTCTACATCTTAGGATACCGTAAATACAGTCCTCGACATATTTAAATTTGACTTTTTGATAGTACATTTCAATAACATCACATAACATTGTTTCAATATTAGCATTGCCTAACTAGCATCAGCTTACCTGAAATTTTATTCACGTAAATGAAGGTACATATATTAAAAAATACTTACAAGACTGATGTGTTTTTTCCAGGGCCACATCCATGGTTTAAGATTTTGTTATGTTGCCTAACTATATTATTATATAGATTTGGAAATATTATTAAAATTAAAGTGTGTTGGTTTTCCGTGTTAATCAGGTAATTAGCTATAGTAGGGTATTTCGTAATAGTACAATCCTGATTATTAAAAAGTTTATTCTATTGTCCTACATGTTTCGAGCAAAGCTCATCTTCAGGGATGCTACAAAATTGAAATGAAATATAAGTCGATTACAGGATGGTAAACGAAATGTAAAATAAAATGTGTTGGTAATATATTTCAAATAATGAAAATTAAATAAGAAGCAACTGATAACTGACGTGACAATGTGAGCTTAAACAACGAGATAACAATTGCAAGTATGCAAATTAGTAAAACATATCCATAAATAATTTTAAACTTGCAAGACCTGTTTACGAAAAGTGACTTATCTGTTATTTATTAATGTCAAATTAATATTAAAGTATAAAAATTGTTCTGGTGTGGCCGCCTTCCTCAAAAAGCTGTTGCATTAAAAAAACCTCCTTTGATGTTGTCGTTGGATTCTTACACCAAGTTTCCTCCCAGTTTCGCCTATAAATAGGTGGCGGCAGTGAAACGACTATGATTACTATAGATGAATCATTATAAAACATTACTTATATAACAATAAACATTCATATAAGTATGTGACACAAATATTATTTTTACTAATAACAAATTGTTTGAACAACAAAACCGTAAGTTTCTCATCAATCCCCCCTCTTAAAATTAAGAAAATTAAATTGTCTCCCTGAGCAGTGCGGACTAAAAATAAATTGCAGTTCAAGGGGTTAATCAACATATTATTGTTGATGTTTGTGGTTTTCAAACTGGCGATCAAGTTGTAATTGTTTAATAAATTTTTTAATTTAATCAAATTAAAAAAATATATTTTAATGAATTAAACTTCTGTTTACGCGAGAATTGAAAGCAGCCATTTTCTGTGTTATACGATGATTGGAATTATATGGTATTAAGACGTGTGTTTGTGTGGGGTTTCTAAAGATTTTATAGTTTGTTATTATTTTTTGTAAACTTTAAATCTATGTAGTTGATTTCATTACATGGTCAATACACACGTAACAGATAACACTTCCCATCTTACAAAATTTCAATACCACAAATTAACTCAAATAAATCTTACATTTTTAAGTAGAAGTATTAATTGAGGAAAGTTTTTTATAGTAGTTAAGAACATTTTTGGCATAATAAGAATTTAAGAACTTTGGCATTAATAAATAACAGGTAAATCACTTTTCGTAAACAGGTCTTGCAAGTTTAAAAATAGATTTAAATAACGCGTCTACTAATTTTAATATTTTTATTCCAGTTTTATTTCCATAACACAATTTTTCACAAAAATTAAGTCGTTTGCAATTTTTTCTCAATTAATGACCACATCATTATTGTTTAAACTCACTTTGACGCGTAAATTATCAGTTGTTTCTTTCTTAATTTTTCATTATTTAAGATTTGTTATCAACACATTTTATTTTACATTTCGTTTATCATCTTGTAATCGGAGCTTTGCTCGAAACATGTAGGACAATATAATAAACTTTTGAATAATCAGCATTATTAAATTAATACCTTACTAATATTATTAATATTGCCTAAACTGTGCAATGGTTTAATAGTTAGCGTAATTACTTTTTCTTGTTCTTCCCTTAAAAGTACTGTGATAATAAACAGTACTTCATTACTTGAACCAGTCATTTAAAAGTATTGATTTGTTTGTGCAGATAACTAAAAACTTTGGTCAAACAAGATACTTATTCCAAAATTGTTATTGTAAATATGTATTTTGATGTTTGGGCTTTGCTATGTTATGTAAATTCACTAATTAATTTAGTTTAATATAATGAAGATTTTTATACAAAAGATGCTAAAGCGTTTGTTTTTGTTTTACAAGTGCGCACCATTCCTAACTTTCTTATGATTAAAATTACAAAATAGTTTAAATTAAAACTGCATAAACAGAAAACAATTAAACATAGTCTTTTCGAGTTTTGACGTAATTTTAATTTTTTTTTAATGGAACACCTTTGTATTATATTTTTTTCTGTTAGAACTTGAAATTTAAAACATCACAGCTTAACATAAGCTTAAAATTATAAATGTTTTTTGCCCAAAGTGAAAAATAACGAGGTTACATAATAATTAAGTGAGAAAATGAAACTTTATTTTACATATTAATATAACAAAACAAAGTCATTTCTGCTTTAAGAGATGTTACAACCCTATCCGTCAATACACTTTTGGTTTTTCAACAGCTCGAACCGTCTTCAGTACGGATCTACCATCTACCTGATTTATGTTCCCCCTAACTGCATTTTTTAAAGCGTCTACATTATCATATTTTCGCTTATAAATTTCATCCTTTCGGTAACCCCACCAAGAGTCACCAGAACCTCACGAGTCTGGTGACCGTGGAGCCCAGAAATAGAGCCGTTTATTCTTATCCATTTCTACTTGAACATGTTACTAAATTTATAAGATAAAGTAAAATTTTGTTTACTACAAGGTTATTTTGTTTACTGTAAAGAGTTCATCTCAAAAATTATTTAAAACACTCTCATGGAAAAGCAGACCATCAATTCTCGTACCAATTAATTCGCACATAAAATTAAAGCTGTAACGAATTTGTGAAAAATTTAAAGGAACCACAACAAAAGAAACCTGCGATACAATAGTAACGAAGAACTAGCTGGTAGAACGAGAAAGTTAAAAAAACAAATAAAAATAATAAAAGATAAATGGAGGTGCTATCTACAAAACGCGACAGAGGATAACTACGCAGAATGTACGAAGCAGAGAACTAAAGTGAAGGGGATTGTGCAAGACGCAAAAAAACAAGTATGGGAAGATTTCGGTCGGAAAATGCAGGAAAACAGCCAACCAACAGCCAGAAAAACAACCAACAGTTATTCTATAAAGTATTGGAAACATTAAGGAAAGGAAAACAGTTCAATTTAACATACCTGAAAGCAAAGATACGTGAAACACATTAATTATTCACTTAAGATACGTGAAACACAATAATAACAGACGAGAAAAACTGAACACTCCTAAACACAGAAACAGCATCAGTAGAATAGAGAAAGTGCGATAGGAGTGATGATATCTATACTTAAAAATGGAGATGAGAGGGATTCCTATAACTACAGAGGCAGCGCACTACTTGATATATACTTTATTGAAAGTGTACGAAATCATACTAGAGGAAAAGCTAAGAAAGGTGTTAAACGAACTGTACTCACTCATCTTGACCTTCATCAGAGTGGATTTAGAAAAGGACTAAGTACGCAGGATATTCGCCATAAAACAGATGGTGGAGAAAGCCTGAATAACCAACACGATTCATCTAGCTTTGGAAAAGCGTTTGACAGAGTACCACAGAAACAAATATGGAAAACCCTAACGAATAGGAATATCAACTCAAAACTACTTAAGGGAGTCAAATGTCTATACGGATAATAGAAGCTTGTAGTGCCAGAAAAGACAACATATAATCGGAAAATTCCCAATAAACGAAAGATAACAAGGAGGAGTTATGAGTCTAACTCTATTCATAAAAGTAATTGACCACATTCTCAAATCCGTAGAAAATGATAAACACAAAGTACGTATGGGATACTACAAATTAGCACTAGTCTAAAACAGAGATAAACGAACAACAACTTGAACAAGTCGATATATTCACATTCTTGGCAACGACTATTGACAGAGACGGAAACATGAATACGGAACTGAACAAGAGAATAGCCAGCAAATCAAGACTATACCATAGCATAAATAGAACTTTCATTAGAAAGAACGAAATAAGTAGGAAAACAAAAATGATTGTGTACAAAACAGTTTTCAGGCCGATTCTGATCTACGGAAGTAAGAGCTAGGTACTAACAAAAGCCATGAGAAGGAAGATACAGACTATGGAGATGAAATACCTTAGAGGGTCGATGGGCACAACAAGAACAGACAGAGTACGAAACAACATAGCGAGAGAAGAACTGGAGGTGGAAGCAGTTGTTAACAGAATAGAAACGCAGCAACTGATGTGGTTTGGACATCTAAAAAGAATGAAGTACAACAGACCCGTAAAGCGAAAATGAGAAGCAAAAGTAAGGAGTATCAGATCGAGAGGCTGATTAAGGAAAACATGAAAGTACGAAGTGGCAACAATTCTGAAGAAGAGAGATACGACATGGGCAGAAGCATGCCGGTTGTCAAAGGAGAAGGAAGAATGGGCTAAATGTGTGCACACAAATCAAGTGTAGATTACTATACCGTTACACCTTAGGGTAGATAAGGTCAGGTATGTAATTTGAACTAGTTTTGAAGTAATATATCGAAAAATAAATATTTTTTCTTGATAGGTGTAATAAACATTTACAATATTTTTATTAGTCGCTACCATTTATTAGTCACTATTGGCAACTGTTTCTTTATTTAGCGGATCTTGTATCTCGTATAATTGGTATTTCAATCAGTGTTAGAGGTAAGTGGTAGAGTTTACCATTGATGTATTGCTAAGGGATTGACGAGTTGGTTCACTTTCATTACTGACTGCGATTATAAATGAGTAAATTGGTAATACATGTTTTATAATTGATCCTTAATCCTTTAGAATATCTTAAATTTAAAAGCGCTGTGTATGTATTGCTTGTGCTATGTGGCCAATAAATAAGCACATATACAACGAGGCATTAGATTAACAACATATTAGTAGGACGATTTCTTACATATACTTATCATACTTATGCAAAAATGGGAAAGAGGAAGATTTTGGGATATTCGGATCAGGAGTGAGGGATAGAAAGAATGGCCGGCGTGACGATTCTGATTAGGGAAGAAACTTATTAGAGGAGAAAATATGATAAGTGAACCACTGCTGTCAGTAAACGTAAGAGAGGACAAAGATAATGAGAAGTATATGTTGATAGTTAGATACTGACTAAATGAGGACGCGAGGAGGGAAGAAAATGATTTTTTTTTCAGGGAACCGTTGGAGGAAAAGTTGATAGAAACAGAAATAGACTGATAATAATTTGAGAGTTTAATGGTAGGGTGAGAAACGGGAACGAGGGCATCGAGTGATGCTTCGGAAGAAATGGGGAATACGAGAAAAACGATAATAGAAGGAGAATAATAAACTTCAGTTTGGAGAATGAATGGAAATACATAAGATTACAAGGCATGAAACGAGCAGAAGCGAGAAATCAATAATAGATTACTATATAGTACACAAGCAGATGTGGAAAAGAGTGAAAGATATCAGAATGAGAAGTGGTTCAGAAATTGAAAGTGATCATTTCCTACTCGAAATGAGATTGAGATAGGAAGCAATTGTGAAACAACAACAGATGAGAAGGATCGTAAATCAAAAAAATTAAATGTTATAGACCGAGACAAAAATAAATCCAAGAAAATTCCAGACAAATGTAGAAGACGCCATGCATTAGATTGAGGAAGGAACGAAAAGGGAAAATAAATAAAAATTGCGGTACGGTACAGATGACAAATAAAAATGTAAAAAAAGTCTAGTCGGTGGACGCAAGGTGTAAGAATGGAGGCAAAGGAGAAAAAGCACCAATGGTTAAAATACATCCAAACAGGAAGTGCCCTGGATCACGAAGCATACAACGTAATATAATGAAGAGAGTAGTTAAATAAAGTACGCAGATATCTTGGAAGGAGTCTTGGAGAAAGGATGAAATGCGCATACAAAGAAAACCAGACACTATTCTTTGGAACAATAAAGAGCATGCGGCAAAGGAAGACGCAGACTATTAGGTATTTAAAAGATAAGCAGGGAAGAGTAATAGATGAACATTGTGGAATAATGGAAAGGTGCAGACAACACTTTACAGAACTGCTGGAAGGAAGAGAAACAGAAGAAGGAATGAAAAACGAAGACCTTGAAACCAATAATGAGAAACCAGGAAGTAAATATAACAGGGCGAGTAAATTAGTCTGGAGGAGATGAAAGATGCCAGTAGAAGAATAAAGCGGAACAAGGCATCTCGAACATGACAGGATAACCGCAGACATGTTAAAACTACTCCCAGAATTATAATACCCATATTTAATAAAGGAGATGGTAAAGACTTAGATCAATAGAAGAGGATACTTTAGAGGACACTCAATTGGGATTCAGGAGAAATAGAGGAAATGCGGATGCTGTATTCATGATAAAACAAATAGGAGAAAAGGCGACTAAAGAAGACAGGGATGTATACAGATATTACGTTGACTTGGTAAAAGCCTTCCGCTATGGTAGAGGTGTTGCACACGATAATAGTAGAGGGAATACAGGAGTTCTACACAAGGACAACAAATGATGTTAGAACAAGACAGGGATGCTTGGATGCTTTTGGGACAACCTTGGGGGTGAGGCAGGGAGAAAGTGGAGAAAGTGAGAAGGTTCAAGTATTTTGGATCAATCATATCGGATAATGGTATACTGAAGGAAAACGTGAAGAAGAGAATAGGTGGCAGCTGGTTAAGTGTTTAACAGTATTAAGCAACCTTTTCTAAGTAAAAAAGAAACTTCAAAAGTAGTTAAAATATAGATATTCAAGAAAGTAGTGACACGTACAATTGAAATGAGATTCTTGAGAAAGATTGAAGATAAGACAAAGAAAGAATAACAAACACATCGCACAGAGAATGGTTAGGGATCTAATCTTTGGAGGAAAAGGGATAGAGCAAAATCAACTTAGATGGTATGGCTACCTGAAAAGGATAGAGGAAAAGAACATAGTGAGACAAGTGTTCGAGGCTAAGACATCAAGGAGGGGAGGAAGAGGTCGCCAAAGGAAAACGTGGTAGGAAGGGGTTATGTGCGGTGAAAAGGAGGGTTTGGAAGGAGATGTGGAGAAGACCCACCTGTGGAGACTCAATTTCCACAGATGCCTTACACCCGTGAGGGTATTCTAAGGATAAGGATTAGGTAAGTAAGTACTTATCATACAATTATACACAGAAAAACTTACCTGTCTCATATGCATTCTTTGTATGTACTCATGGATTTTTCTATGTACAAATGATGTACAAGTATACATAATTACATATATACACTGCTTTTAAGCGTGAAGTATCTAAATCTACAAGAAGATTAACAGTTGTACCGAAACGTTTCCAAGGGTAAATAAATCCTACACCGCAAATATATACATTTAAACATATTTATTACTCTCAATAATATAATACATTAATAATTAAACATAACATAACAGTACCGCTCTACTCTATTTAAGGTTTGTGTCCTGTTACAGAAGACTTCAGACTAGGACATCTTATGACCTATTTCGGTGTTAGTAGGGATAATACAAACTTCGGTAAATATTACAATAAGGACTTTTACATTTTATACAATGGTAACTCAGTAGGCCATTTGGTAAGATTACAATATTAATAATATTGGTACATGGAAGACGCACTCTTTCCGTAATTATTCATAGATTTTTTTTCTCCAAAAAATAAACGCATTCGAAACTACCTCACATATACGTATGCATATCTGTTTTATCCAGTCTAAAGAAGAGGATAGCTTACAATACTGATATTATATAATAGAATAGGCGATAAATTTTACTATGTGCGCGCGAAGCGTTGGAAGAAAATATATTTATATATTCAGGTATGTATATATTGAGCTGATAAACGCCTCATTTACACTCGTCAACTACACATTTTATATACAATATACAATTTGGTCTTAATTTCTGTGGTAACGCTTTATTTACAGTAATAACAAACGATCATGCTGTATTGTGTATTTATAATTTTAAAAAGGGTGATAAAGTTTAGCACCAACTCTCAACTATCTAGGTAGGAAAAGTTTTATACAGGGTGCGGCAAGAAAAATGGAAAATCCTAATTAATTTCCTGTCAAGAAATTATACACAAAATATATAGTAACACTAATATAATAGTATAGCAAAATAAATCAGATTCATTATTAGTACGTGGCTAGTATAAACGTGTAGATAAAGTAGTAAGATAAGATACAGAACTGTCTTTTCTTTAGGATCTTTGAAAAGTTATTTCAACTTAAAGTTAGTTCACAGAAGGAAAATAAGAAAGCATGAGTAAAGAAAAACTTTACTAATCATATATTTTCTTTCAACTGTGTATTATAATGAATATTTCATGCTATTAGTATAGGTTAGTTAATCCATTAATTTTGATTGGCAAAGCTAAATATAATAATATAAACTGTGTTTTCAAATTGCAAAAAAATATGTGAATCTTAAAGATTCCTTAAGTAGTTATGTGAACTAACTACTTAATGGCCTTTGGTAGATTTAAAATCTTTAATATTTTATTTTCTGTGGTAAAGGATTAGAGTGCTCATCAGCTTCTTAATTTACAGTTTAACCAAAGGATAACCTAATTTCCATTGTTTTAGGAAATTAGGTTAAAATTCTGTTAGTAAAGTTCGTAAAAAGAAAGTAACTATAACTCATTTTTATGGCTGATAAAGAAATAGGTGCTTCAATGTAGATATAAAGTGACTATAATAATTACATCTCACCATTATGTCAGAAATGTTCAATAATATTTTGGTTAAAAGGTAACAACGCCAAAGAATAAATATTGATCATGAGAAAATACTTGAATATCATAAATTTAGTAAAATAAAATTTGAAGTTCTTCACTATTCCACAGAGCATCGGACACTCTTTAAGTAAATTTGACGAAAATAGAATCTAAGAACTATCATACCTACACCTACATTAATGAAGAGAAAAAACTTTTTAAAATTAGTGTTTTCAATTTGCATTTTAAAATTAGTTTTCATCAAAGCAATTTTGATTTTATTTAAATTCTTACATAAAATCAAAAAATAAAATATTATTTTTTCTACTAATTAATTTAAACTAATTTATCGTTTTTGACAAAAAATATTGCACAGCGTGATTTTTAAAATTTCTATTAAAATTTTTTTATTTTTCGGGAAACCTTGGCGTTTGGAATTTTGGTTTTACTTGCTTTCGACTAAGACTAAGCTATTGCTGGGGCAGCATTTTATTAGCTAATTTCGTTTTAAAAAATAATGTGAGATGTATCTATACGGATACAACAGATATGATTTCCTCCTCAGTGATTATACAGTTTTCTAACGTTCATAAGGTTCCATAAGACAGTTGTTCCATTGGTTATGCGGTACTTTCAAGACAGGTATAAATTTAACGGTTAGCTATTGCGTCATTTGCAACAGACCAAGAACGACCAATCAGTTACTCTGCATAACATTATTGTCGTAGTATTTTTTGCCATCACTATTATGGGTTCATTAACCCATAGTTTCATTAAACAATAATAGTTAACAGTTTCGTTAAACTATTTGTGTCAAATTTGCTGAACTAATAGTAACAGTTAATCAGTACATCGTATGTTTATTAATTTGTCAAAATGATAACGCAAACATACCAAATTTCAATGATTCTGAATACTCATAGAAATTTTAATGATATCTATGAGTTTCATCTTCGTATTTTGTTTTATAATATTTGGTGTATTAATTTTACACCATCAGAAATCTCATTCTACCCTTATAAGAAAACCTCTAATATCATTTGCATAGTGACTTCTTGCATATACACAATGAAGAAATATGCAAATTACATATTTTGGCGAAAAAATTTTAATCTTAAAAGTCAAACTTTTGGGACACTTTTTTTCAAGTATCTAAATTAATTTTCACTTTTTTTCCACTGAAACTGATTAGAGGTCGGGAAAAATTTCAAACTGTATGATGACTGCTTTTAAGGATTTCCATTGGCTGCTGAAAGTTTGTGACTTCTTGTTGGCTTATTTTGTATTCAAATTATACAGTTGTTTTATATTTTTGGAACCAGAAATATAGACTCTATTGGCGTATATAAATGTAATGAATTTCCAATTGAATTTGGAATTCTTATTCAATTACTAACAAGTGCTTTGTTGCTTACAATTTAAAAAGGACTTTGCCAAACATGGAATTATTTTATGCTTAATTCATAGCCATTTCTAATGCGTAAGTTGAGAGTTATTTATGTTTATTTTACGTTATTTTAGTAGTGAAGAGAGATGAAGATATAACAATTTTTAAGTATAAACCTGATTTACTGTTGCGAGTATTCAGTGTTTAGACAGCAAGGAATTTAAGATTTTAGAATTTCCCATATTTCGTTCGCATCTAGTATTTATAGAAACATAGAAGAGGCAAAGGAGAAAGTAAGGGGGACAGAGCTTATACTTACCTTACTAAAACTTATGGCGGATTCCTCCTTGCTTTTATAAAATATAAATAATATAAATTAGGAATTATAAAAACAAAAAAAAACTAATTGGCAGAAGAAAGATCCGAAAATCCAAAATGGCAAGATCACATCACGTGACACGAATTTCCCAGCTAAACGCGATTGGAATTTTGAGGTTTGGAAGAGGAAGAAATGTTAAGGTTTTTGGGGATCGTTCTTTGCTTACACTTTCGTCGCGTCTAGACCTATGGCGGGTAGGTGGTCACCACACGTGGGAAATCTGTCCGGAATTGGAGGTAGGTCCTTATGGGTACCGACTTGCAGTACTAAGTTCATGCCGATTGCTATGTGGAAAAGGAAATGACAGTGGAACAGCCAGAAACCAGCATTGTTAGCTCTAAATCTAAGTACTACGTAGCCGTTATTTGGTACAGCAATGGTATCTTTAAATGGAGGTAAATTGTATTGCCTGTGGAGGAGGCCTTGCCTATCCAAGTCAAGAGCGTGTTTCAAATTAATCTTCTTCACACTTCTGTCGGGTGATCGACCGATACCTATCACATTGAAGGCGTATCCGTGAAGATGGAACGGATGGCTAAGGTTTGGTTGTTGAACTGAAATTGCGAACGAAGCGGATTAGGAAATTAATTCCGTATAAGTTTGTACTAAATTACCTTCGTCCACAAGTACCACTTCTACCACGGCGTTGAGCGGAATGTCTACTTTGTGGGTGCACATGCAGTTTTGACCACAGTTTGCTGGTCTGTTGTCGCCGTTGCAGAATTGTTCTGGACTTATGTCACCGTATTGGGATATCAAAGGAGCGGGTGCTGACATGTAGGATATTTCGTCGATCAAGCTAATTACGTGGTCACCGTTGGGAGCAACTGGAATTGAATATGTTGTTAAGATAGAGTTTTACATTATTGGAGTGTATCAAGCAAGATTTTCAGGCAGGAGAGAAATTCTAGCGTATGTATGATACGTTGAATGCTGAAATATCTGAGAAGTACTTTTATTGAAATTTTACATCTTATACATATTCAGATCCTGATAAAAAGTTTCTCTTGGTATACACCCCATCGCTAATCGTTGCATTCATGATTTTGAAATATGATTTTGTATGTTTCCTGATATTACAAATTCGAAAGTTATGATTAGAGTCGGATTTCTAAGCATTAAGCTTATTACAAATATTATAAGCGTATATATTTTATATTAAAATATGTACGAATTATGTAAAAATAAGTCATTTGGCACTAATGTTTATGTGCCTTTTTTTTGTAATTTTTGTCCTTGACTTATATTTTGTGGTTATTTGCATCTTTTTTGTTTTTTTTAGAAAAAAATGTTTAGCAAAAATAATGCCAAAGCAGAAAATAAAATGGCAGATTATTTTTCCGTGCCTGTATAAAGACGCCACGTTGTAAGTTATTTAAAGATTAGATCCTTGTTACGTTATTGTTGTTCCTAATTTTAGATTAAATGCGACAAAAAAATACAATATTAAGCAAGATGTGCAATTTTGCATTTTGCAAAAGTTGACAAATAACTAACTCTAAGCAACAGACAATTGTAGATTCCTTACATTCATGTTCTGACTAAAACGAACCACAACAATTTAATTTTGATTTATGCAAACAAATTACAAAATGATGGCCTTAAAACATAGTTAGCTCTGTATACAGAGTGTCTACCATAGACAGTCCATTATTAATATGTGGGGAACGGATAAAGCTTTTGTCCTTTTGTCGGTGTGATTTTTGATATTTCCTCAAAATTACGTGGTTCAAAATAACTTCAATAGGGTCTTTGCACCAAAAATTATTCGTATTTTATTTTTTATCCTAAAAATTTTCTTGTACCTCCAATATTTCCGGAGACATCTTTGTTTGTATCAAGAAAAAGAAAATTTTTAGATAAAACTGTATCGTGTTGCAATTTTTTGATTTTCTCTTAAATCACTCGTTTTAAGAACGTATTCTAGACGATTTCTTACAGAAAATTTCTTGGTCTTTGCTTTTTTATTGATGATTTTTTATTTACCTCCTCTACTTTAGCAGGTATCTTTAATCAGAGTTACGAAAGATGCAAAAATTAGATACATTAGAAAAAAAAATTGTTTTGCGGGTGTGAATTTTGATATAGCTTCAAAATTACGTAATCCAAAATAACTTCATTAGGGTCTTTGCACCAACAATTACTCGTAGTTTATTTTTTATCTCCAAGTTTTCTTGTATCTCTAATATTTCCAGAGATTTCTTTGATTATATGAAAAAAAATAATTTTTAGATAAAACTGGATCGTGTTGAGATGACTTTTTACAGAAAATTAACTGGTCTTGCCTTTTTATTCAATTTTTTTATCTACCTCCTCTACTTTAGGAGATATGTTTAATCAAAGTTATGAAAGAAGAAAAATTTGGTGGAGGATTTTTTAAATTTCTCTCAAAATAATGGAATATAGAAGGAATTGTAGGGAAGTTTCCTACATAACATTATTTGCTAATTATTTTTTACTTACAAACATTTCCACTATCTTTCACATTTTCTGACATATCTTTGATTGCATTAAGTAAGTCGTATTTTTTTGGTCAAAACTGCATCTTTCTGCAATGTCTAGTTTATCTCTTAACTTATTGGTGCTATAATATTTTATAGCATTTTATAATATTTTATATGTAGTTTCTTACAGAGAATTAACATATCTTTCTTTTCTAATAAAATATTCTTTATCTACCTCCCCTACTTCAGCAGATATCTTTAAGTAAAATTAGAGAGCAGCAAAAATGAGATATTCCCGTTAGGCAGAAAATAAAATTGTATTTTGTCTGTGTAATTTTTTAAATTTCTTCAAAATTATGTAATTCAAACCAACTTCATCAGATTCTTTGTACTAAAAATTATTCGTTTTTTACTTTTTATCGTAAAAACTTTCTTGTGCCTCCAATATTGTGAGATAAAATTGTAAGGTGTAATAATAACACATAAACATATTCTAGACGATTTCTTACAGAGAATTAACTGCACTTTCTTTTTCTATTAGGAACTGTCGATGTATTTCTTCTACTTTAGCAGATATCGTCCATCGAAGTTACGAAATATGTATGGATTACGCTACAGCAAGCGGGGTGAAAGGAACAACGATGTTTAATCTGAGATTTTATATATTTTAGCTGACAATATCTTTTAAAAGGTATAATTAAGTTATCGAATTTAGGG
>JAWQRJ010000453.1:0-21176 GCA_033557515.1 Diorygopyx duplodentatus | reverse complement strand
TGTTGCAGCATAGCAAAATATAGAGGAACATGGAGGAACGTAGAAAAGCATACAACAACAACTCGCAAACGTGGCGATTTCGGAATGTTCAAATCGATAGCAGATCACATTTTTCCATTGGAACAAACAAAATTATCAAACACACCATAATTCTACTAGAGGTAGGGAAATGTAAAGTATGGATAAGGCTCAATCTAAAGGATTTGGGACCTGGGTGGAATGTGACAGAAGGATTCACTTTCCACAATGCTATTCAGCTTAACGATATCGATCGGATATAGAACTCATGAACACTTCGTCCTTCATTATTTATTATTATTAATTCATTTTTTTTGCAGTTCATGTAGGTTCCATTGCATAATTTGTGCTGTTCTGAGTCTTACAAAGTTAGAGAGTGTCTGAAGACTACATACTGGTCTTCGCCAACGGGCCAACGTTTGGAAACTTCAACTTTTCTAGGCCACAGCTCACCCACATAGTAGCTTTCCTCCTTCCCCTTGGCGGCACAGCTTTGGCGTTGCAGCTGGTGGCACAACGAATCTGGTCTTCTAGATTTTAATTCTTTCCTCGCAGGCAGAACAATGAGATCTATTTTGAATAGTATTACTAATAATATCTTATTGAATATCGAAATGAGTAATTGGTTGGTACATAATAGTTTTCATGAGACTGGTAGTTGATGTAGGCCATCTCTCAAACGAACATAGAAACAAGAAATTATTTAATTTGAAATTTATATGGTTAATACTTATGCTTCTTCAAAATCCTCTTGTTATTTTAGTTCTCAAATCCCTACGTCAATTTTTTCTGCTAGTGTCGAAACCTACGAATCTAAGGACGTAGTTAATGAGAATGGCGTAACAGTTTTTTGTTTACATAAGTTTGCCATTTTATTATGTTGCACTTTTAAAACTTTTCAACTTTTATCATTTATTGACCATGCAAGCTATAACGTAATGTTCTAGCAACACTCCACTTGTAGAGGAAAGCAGACAATAATTTAACATTGTTAATATAGCCAAAACTTTCATATTTAGATATGACCAACTGTAATAATATAAAAATAATGAAAAATATGTTTTGTTTGTGTTTTATGGTATTTTTTTTAAATGTTGGTACTATGTTTTCAATTGTAGGAGGATTTTGTGTTTGTGAGATGTAATTTAGAGATGAAGCATATAGAAAAATGCCGGAGAAGTACAAATGATACGTACAAAATGTAGGCCTACCACCACAAATTTTCACTCCAGAGACTCCAGAGAAAAACAAAATACACTCATAATAATATCTGTAACTGGTATAGCTAATCATAAAATCTGTGTAATCATTTCCACAAAACAAGGAAATGAACGATAACCAACTGGACCGGAAAGGATATATCAGTCGAAGGAAATTATTTTCGAATCATGGTGAAACATTCGCATAGCGATTTTCCAATAGTTTTCCGCAAATATAAATGTAATAAAGTAAGTAAAAGAAGTTTTTGCCTTTTTCATACGTATTGAACAGTTAATGGTTGCAAGATGGACCAACCCAACAATATCTACAGTTATACTTCGTCATTGATCCATCGATTTCATAGAATATATACAAAGACAGGAATAATTAATAACCATATTAATTTTATACAGATGCATGAAAAGAAATGTAATTCCAAATTTTACCAAGGTCACCTCAAATAATCTCGGTGAACAAACAAAGAAAAACTATCATTCAAGATCACAAAAAAAAAACGAAAACATTTTAAGAACTTAAACAGGCTAATTACACACCAGCAAACTTTAATGCGTCTAAAGATCTACGAGAAAAATATCATGATCTGGAACAATTATTCTAGTTCCATATCATGATCTTTTCACTAAATTAAAAATGATGTATATTATACAGGGTGAGCATAAATTATTGAGCACATTTCAGAGGTCCATAAAACAAAAACCAAGCAATGTAGCAACCCCTGATGTCGTTTAAATGAAAGCGGTTTAAACAGTTTGTTTTAAAGCAAATTGTTTAAACCGCTCTCCGATATGTAGCGCGCCGTGTCTGCGGGCGGAATCTGCTGCAGCGGGAGGTAACTGACATTCTAGTGTGAAAATGGCTGACGTGAAGCAAATTAAAAAAAAAACTTTATCAACAACGTCGTCGGGGACCGATGGTCTACCAGTACCTTTTCGGTGTTGCACAGTTCCTGTATTAAATTGCTGATACCAACGCTTAATGGAGTCCTTACTTGGAGCATACTGGTTTCGATACTCTAAGCGAAAACGTCTTTGAACTGTTATAACCGATTTGCTTTCATGAAACCACAGAACGCACATCGCTTTTTGCTTCACGTCAGCCATTTTGACATTGGAATGTGGGTTATTCCAGTGTCAAAATGGCTGCCGTGAAGGAAGAGTTGTTGGTAAACCATCAGTTTTTGCTTCACGTCAGCTATTTTTACACTAGAATGTGGATTATCTACCACTGCAGCAGATTCCTCCCGCAGACACGGTGCGCCACCTATCGGAGGGCGGTTTGTTTTAAAACAAACTGTTTAAACCTCTCTTTCATTTAAACGTCAACAGGGGTTGCTACATGATTTGGTTTTTGTTTTATTGGCCTCTCAAATGCGCTCAATAATTAATGCTCGCCCTGTTTTTGTTTTAAAGACCAAAATTAAACTAAACTAATTGCACTACTGGGCAAGCAGCAACAATGAAAATATACACTTAATAACATACAGAATGAATCCCAAAACATTCATCAACAAAAGAAACCTTCATTTAATAATCTTGTCAACATTGGGTTTAATGCTACGTAATAACACTGTTAAACTCTAGTTATAATTTTGCTCTTCATACAAAAGTTGATTTACTTAAAAAGAGTATTGAATATGACGTAATAATACGTAAATATGCAGAACATATTATACAAAAATAACTGGAAAATAATAAACTCAATTTAGAATAAACTTAAAAACTCACGTGATATATAATGTTCAAAAAGGAATATATTTAAAAAAAACTTTAAATTTCATGGTAGCTAATAATTACATAGAAATAAAAAGGAATCCCCTAGACTAAAGTGACCAGGCGTCCCACATTAGGTGGGACTGTCCTACATTTCAATAGTTTGTCCCACCGTAAAAACTGTCCGACAAAGTGTCCCACATCGGACAATGTGTCTCACATTAAAAGTTTTTAGGTTTATTACAGTAATACAAGGCAACTGATCCTTCTATTTGTGTATATAACTTAACAAATAAATGAGAGGTTATGTTTACTAAATAATCTCGTTATCTTCAAATTTACTATATTATTCTCCTAAAATGTTATAAATATTATTACTTACTAACAATTGATTATTGTTATATAGTCTGTTTGAACAATTCTGGCTTGTACATTCCAAACAAGAAACATATCCGCTATTGTTACATTATATTCTGTTAACTGAATTGCGATAACTCCCTGCTAACTAGAATATAAAATTTGTAATATTTAATTAATTAATTCTTAAAAAAATATTAATTTTCGATATCCTTGTCAAAGAAACGACTCTGTACTTTTACAGTTGAATTAGAAAAGGAATTTCCTTTTTTAAAATAGAGCAAAACTGAAAATAATGTTTTCTGTGAGGTTTGTCACAGTGATTTTACGATTGGCTCGGGGGGTAGAAGTGGCATTATGAGACATGTTGCATCAGATAAACACAAGAAATCATTATTTACCTCAGCGTCCTCAATAAATACTAATAATAATAATTCTCAAAAAATATATTAAATTATTTCTTACTTTAATTCGTTTTTTTTTATTACAAAATAGGAATGCAAATAAAATTTTTAGATTTTGTAGTACTTCCAGGGGAAAATTTTGAAATAATTGCAAATTCAAACTTTGAAATTTTGAAAAAAAAAATTGACTAGTAAAAGTTTTGGTGGGCTTCTTGGGAAAGGGACAAATAATGTTACCCTTTTGTGATGGTTACAATATATGATCTTACAATAAAAACATATTTTTAGTGTGCGTCCCACATTCCATTATATGTATAACATCTGGTCACTTTACTCTAGACACTATAATCCCAAAAACTAAACACACTATCAATCAATTCGAAGATACTCTCAGCAAAATCTATGAACGTCTTTTGAGTGTTCCCATTGAGTCTTCCATATTCTTTAAACTTTACACCAAAACATTCAAAAAAAAATGCAAAACATTTCCTCTATTCCTCTGCATATCCCCCCCCCTCTCTCTCTCTCTCTCTCTCTCTCTCGACGACCCATGGGTAAGCCCATTTTTGATTTACTAGACATAAACATATTTCTTAACTATATAGAAACTAATTTTATAATAAAGAAACAAAACCCATTTTACGATAATATAATTAAATGGACAATGTATGTTGTGTCTGAAAGGGAGATGAAAATACCTTGCATTCTTTTCTCAATTATATGAGTAACTAATAAAAATCTTAACTTTACAATAGAAACTGAACAAGATAAACATATAATATCAACTTCTTAGACTTAACCGTATGAAATAAATACGGCACTCATAGTTTTGAAATATCCACGAAACCACAAAATGCCCACACACAAAAAAACACAATCGTCCCACCCATATGTCCAAAAATTGGCTGCCTTTAGATCATTCATATATCGTATTTTCAACTACCCCATAACTGACGAGTTAAAAACTAAAGAACTGAAATTCATTTTTGAGCTTGCAAAAGAATTCATAACTTAATCCATAAACCAAAAATCAATAATGGTACTTTATTCTCAATTTCACCTCCGTCTCAACACCCTTCCAACCTAGAGAACCAAGACACACACCAATATAGGTCTCTTAGTTTCAACCAGAGCAATCTAAAAACTAGAAACATTTTCAAAACTTATAATATCACAACTGCATATAAAACTAATAAAAAAAATTACAATATACTATCAAATAACAAACAAAAGATCAAAACTGATAAAAAAGATTAACCACGGATAAAAACGACATGCAAAAGGCAAAGACAATGGATTTACTTGATTATTTGGAAATAGAAAAACAAAAGAATTTATATATCGTACATATAAATTAATTTCTTTTCATTGATTACGGCTTTAAAGTTTTTATATTGGTGATACCTTAATATTTTGATGTAAGTTTTTTAAACAATTTTTAAATAATTAGTATATAATAGGTTCAATTATTTGTACTTAGTGGAGAGAATAATTCTTTTTTAATTGTGTTAGTTAATAACTAACAGGCTAATTTTTTTATATAATCATTTTTCTTTTTTGAATCCGTTTTTGAACCGAAACTAGTACCGTAAATATAAATCTAATAAAGCAGGTATAAGGTTTTGTCTTTTAAGTTTTGTCATCCTTATTGAATAGTTTTCCGGTTGTACAATTTACTTCTGCTATTAGGTCGTTTTGTTTTTCAATTTTAGTCTTTTGTTTTTCACTTCGTACATTCAGGTCACTGAAAAGTGACCTCATTATTAATAAATGAAAACAACTTAAAAACATGCTGAAAAGTATCAGCCATATAAATTAAATAAGTATTCCCTAATTGCTGAAAATTAAAGTTGTATAATTCGTATTAAAAGGAGTATTGATTTGAATGACGAATTTCAGAAAACAAGCGATTGGGCAGATGATTTTGGACAATCGCATACAGACTGGTTACCATTGTATGTAGATTTGGAGCAGGATATAACGCCATCCAAAATTGACCATACTATGAATTAATCACATGTGTGGCGGCTGAGAAACATTCATAAATGTATGGATATGTGCCAGGCTTTCCATAGATAGTACATTTATACATGCGAAAAGATGAATTAGACTTTACACCTACTGTTCACATCTGGAAATTTGAGCGTATAGTTGTTTTAGTACAGTAGCGCATCAAAACTTGTATTAAAACATCATCATGTCAGCTCCTTAAATAGTGAAATTTACAAGATGCTTAACGTAAATCGAAGTAAAGGATTTTATTACTGTGCCAATATCATAGGTGCAAATGGAATCCTAAAATAATACTTAAAATTCCTTACAAGCGAATACCTACATAAATTGTCTTCTCTGGCATTTCAAACACCTCACTGAACAAAGTAAAAAGAAAAACTGTTTATACGTAGAAAGTGTTATAGCAATAATGATACAAAGTAACTTGAAAAATAAGCTTTATCGACTATAATAATTCCTTTTACAGTGCCGACAGACAAAAGTGAAATCCTCTCATGGACGCTAATATCATAAAACAGTTGGTAAGAGGCACCATTATAGCTCGAGCATGACGTTTATTGTTTTGACCGAAGGTGGCTAGATCCCTTTGGCAAACACACTCTTACAATAAGATTATAATGTAAAGAAACTGAGACAACGTACCAGGCTTCTTTCACTTCGCCGGACTTTGCTTCTTGCCAACATTATCCCATGTTATGATATATCCTCTCCTCGGAGTACGGAGGGTCCTTTCGAGGATAACGGTCCGCTCTGGCGTGCACACGGACCTCTAGATTCCTTGTGTTCGATCGATCGGTCGGCAGGCTGTTGTACCTGAAATAACTATTGTTCAAGCGGTAATAATTCCGGGCAATTGCCATATTGTATATCGAGAGGCTAGAGCATGTTCGAGATACGGCCGATGGCTATAAAGGACATATTAATTTTCAGTTGCCCGGGGATTCTGTGCAGACCGTTTTCCATTGAAAACATAACGCTATTAATTACCATATGGTATAGTAGTGTATCTGCCCGACAGTGAAGTAATGAGTCGCATGTTACATACGTGTACAGAAACAATGGGATGGTTGCAACAAAATTTCAATAATTCGATTCAATAATTACCGCAAATTCTCGCAGTTGATCGCTATCTATCCTATAAAGCTAATGAGGAAAATTTATTCAATATTTTTTTATGTTGACAACTAAAAAGTATTTTAATAACACTGCTCCTTCCTCTGATTTTAAGGTATTATAGGAATATAGAGTAAGGTATTGTTTTCGTTGGTGTAAGTTTTAACATTGATTTTTAATTCAACATTCCAATTCTTTGGGCTTCAACGTTTATTTGATATTCGTTTTATGATTAACAGAAACTCTTTATTTCACTAATAACTCCAAAGTTTCTAAACAGACATAACTAACTAATTAAAGTTAGTTATGACAGTTTCTGCGCGACCTAATGTTTACTTTTTAAACCCATTTTTTGAGGTACTTGGCTTTGCAAGTTATGTATAACTTAAAAAATACTGTTTTAGTACCATGGCACTAGGAAGGAATATGCTGCCACTTATAAGGTATATAATTTTTGCAAAAGTCACCGCCATGTTCATATCAAGTTGGCGCGCTCACGACATAACAGTAATTGTTTGATTGGGTGCTGTCATGATTCTATCGGAGCACTAACTCCCCGTTTCCCATCCTTGGCCGTTCTCGTTTCTTTACAAATCCGATTGCTTATCTAGTTGACCAGCTGTTGGTCGCATGATTGTAGTAATCATCGTGTCGTGCGTCCGTCAATAAACACACCGCATCATCGGAAAACAATAGACAATAAATAACCACAGCGTGCAACATCGCAGCTAGATTATAAGCCAGCGAGCGAAGCTATGTGGGTTTTCGATACGGTGCTGGTACAATTATAACTGAAACGTTGCCGTTCTTTTTCTTTTCGGAGCGCAGGCAAATACGTTGCGCAGATTAATGCCTACTGTCACGGTTTTCATTAATATTAATTAGTTAAATGCGCTAGTATTATGGGTAATTACGCCTAGAAGTTAATGTCTTGTTTTGTAACCGAGCCGACGCCGATTGCATAACGAATTTACTACGTTTGGAAGCTGAGGCGACGAAGCATAAAGTTGCTGGAATTCCAGTTTTGACATGCACCTATAAACATGGCCGTTTTCGGAGTTACACGGTTTCAAAGGCAAGTGAATTTCCGTTCGGGATTTATGACTGCAAAGTTTACTCCGTACACTGTTCTCCCAGTAATTATACATACGTCCAACATATGTGCGTTTACAGGTTCATGTACACTCATTATGTAGTGCGAAGAATAATAGAGAAGTATTTTCCACAAACCAGAATTTTTGGTATGGAATGGTATCCAGTTTGAACTTAACGTGAATTATATTGAGACCCCAAATTAATATTGCCTCAAGAAGTATTTTAGCAATTTCTTTGTGTTAGATGTTGTGGTATATATTTTACTCAATAAATGACTGTTCTTCACATTCAGTTTACAACTACAGAATATGTAATCTGCTGTCAATAAAATTAATAGGAACCCAAAACAGAGAATAAATAATTCAAATGTAATAATGCAAACAAGAATAATATTATATAGAAAGCAAACAACAAGGTGTAAATATCTTCTACTAAACATAAAAAAATGATAAATAATCGATGCCTCATCAGAAGTTCTAAAAGGATGACATCAGCAATAAGAAACAGTACGAAAACGGGAGCAAAGTGCCCTAGTCTGAAATTAACAATAGTTTATGCCATGAGTTGTTTCGAGTGTATTATCTTCGTCGTAAAAACAAATAAAGATTTCGCTTTTAAAAAAAGTGTTTCTCGGGCCTCCAAGCGAAATTGGCGCGGTCAGTAGGATTGTCAGTCATCAAAGCAACACCTTTGAGTGAATTTTAATTCATTCGACTGATAGTAGATAGCGATTCTGGTGATTTAACAGAAACCTCGTTTGTTTATTGCTTCAAGCTTTTGAGAAACACAGCCACCTTATATTTTTTTAAATGGCAAGGTATGTTGATAGTGATATAGTTTAATAAAAAATAATAACACAATCGTGTGTAAACTAACTATACATGAACTAACAATTCAAAGTTATAGTTCTATAACTTTAACATATTTTAACATATTTTTGAGAAATATCACAATAAATGTTGAAACTGTTGTCCATTTACTTCTTGACAGTAGAGAAGTCTGTTAATAAAAGCCTCTAAGATATGCTGCAGAAGTGTTGGCTGTCACATTCCTAATTTCAGCTTCCAGATCACCTATTGTTGATTGTCTGTTTGCATACACACACAAAAAATTAATATCCCCAGAAAAATCCATTATGTGTCATGTCTGGAGGTGGAGGAAGCCCTCTTCGAATAATCCACTCTTGTGCAAAAGTTCTGATCAAATACTCCCAAATTTGCAGACCAAAGTGTGCTGGAGCACCATCTTGTTGGAACCAGATGTCTGGATGCACATGTCTGGTGTTGGTTTGTTGGATTCGGCTCAATCATTTTTATTCCTCGTACAATTTGATTTTGTGATAAGTTCAAGTAGCCTGCAGATGTTAATATTCCATGTATAAAAAACGGTCTAATGACGTTACCATTTAATATTCCACACTAAACATGAACCTTCTGCGAGGATACTGCGTGTGAATCCAATCATACCAATATCTGAAAATATGCCTGTTTACAGAAGCGTTTAGCAGAAATGTCCCTTCATCCGAAAAAATAATACTTTTGATAAAATTTACATCAGTTTCAACTTTTTTGAATCGTAACCTCTGCAGATTGCATCCTACGATCAAAATCGTCTTCCAACAATTCGTGCACTAAATAAGGTTTGTATGGGAAAAATTGGTACTGCTTTAATATTTTCCTTATTGACCTTTCTGAAACACGATTCGCAGCGATATTTGTGGTTTATCAACCACATCCAGTAAAACGTTTAATGAAGTATCATGATTTGTTGCCGCTTTCGGTCTTCCTGAAACTTGGCGATTTTTTTACTTCTCATTTCCTTAAACCGCTGCACTGTTGTTGATTAATTCAACAGGTTCGATTCCGATTAAATTCATTTTTTAATTTACTCGAACTCGAAAAATGACATTTTATTTTAAACTTGACTAGATTGCTATGGGAACTAAACTGTATTTTACATTGAGTAAAGTAAATTACCAATTATTTCTAAAAATACTGATAATCAGATTACAAGAACCATTTCTGTGATTCAATTTGTTTTAGATGGAAGTTCTTTAGTCACGAAAAGGTATTTGTGTGAGGTATTATTAACAACCTTATCATGGACCCTACTGTTTTTCTAACACAAGTATGTTCCAAATGATACCAATATCAACATACCTTGCCATTAACAAAATACAAGAAGAATATGTTTCACAAAGGCTTGAAAGAGTAAACAAATGGGATTTCTGTTAAAAGTTATATTATACAGGGTATGTATAAAATAATAACAACACACTACAATTAATAAATAAACTTCTGACGGAAATTCAAAATAAACTTAAAATATTAACATTGAACAACAAACGTGAAAAATGTGGCTTAAAAATGTAGCAGGAAAAATGATAAAAGCTATAACAGGCATCTTAAAATATAAACAAAGTGAATTACATCCACTTTAACTTCCTCTAATGCACCTTACAGACGGAGTTAAATTAATGCACTTAGATCAAAGTCATAAATCTCCTTTTAGAATACTAATTGAAGAAAAATAAAATAATTGAGACTTTGATAAATATAAAATCTTATAGAAGTAATAATAAGTTCGTGATGATAATTGAAATACCTTTGATTAACAACGCAGAATTTCAGTATTTTGAATTATATCAAATCCCAATAAAATTCGATAATAATATTATATATGTAGAGAGCAATTTTCAATTTATTGCAGTTAAAGAAAGCAAATTTATAAACAATTATAACCCTTGTAAGAAAATTATTACTGATGAATATTTATGTCGATAGCAAGCAGAAAGAAAATATTTGAGCAATTGTGTATATCAAGTCGTAACGTAGTAACGAAGAATGTAATTGCAATTACTACATTACTTAGTTATGTAATGTAATATACATAACTATTGTTATTGCTTTTAAAGAAATGGAAAGAATAGAACCACGTGGTGAAATAATTGAGTTACATCGAATTTATGGAACTTATTTAATAAATCAAGCAAATCAGTGTAGTTTTAAAATGAACAATGTTATTTTTTAAAATGATTATCAAATTATTAATTATGATCGAATAACTATAAAAAGCCCATTATTGCTAATTCCAAAAATATGTAATGACATAATTGTTAAAAAAGAGATGATATTGTAATAAAAAAATTAACAATAATTAATGAGGAAAATGTATATAAATTAGATAAAATTAAGTACAATAATGATTCGTATACAAACTTTACTTGTTAGCTCTTCCTATAATTTATATAACACAACATTCCTAGGTATACAAAACAGTCCTCCTACTGCCTTAAGTAAAGACTTCTTCCTTTTAAATCTAGTAGATTCAATGAAGAAAAGATACCTTAATCTACTTAACTACTAAAGTTCGTCCAAGTTCTAGTAGAAAAAAGTCCCCTTTCGTGTGTTTTTCCTCTAAGATAGTCTGGATTACAAAATCATCAGATAAATAATCAGCGCTTCTACAGCACCGACATTCATAATGTTGAAAAAGAGAGTTAGGGGCCAGCGTTTTGTATTTTTGTGAAAACTTTGTTTAACGTTTCGATGCGACGCTGCACAGTGGGGCAAACGGACCTAAATTATATCAAAGTTCAATTTAACTAAATATTACGTAGTCCTAAAATATTCACTCAGCCTTGATATTTTATTATGGTTTAATTTTATTTTAATTTGATTAATTCGTTCAATTGTTATAACGCTTCAAAGTTCAGCAACGCTAGTTTCTTGATTTATAGAGAAATTTTGCGCAGGACTCATAGACAAATTATCTTCAATTTTGCTAAGATTTTAGGTATTATTTTTTTATAGCTTAAAGATAAGGCTTTGTAGTCTTGAAACATGTATTTGTTTTTGTTAATGTTGTTGTAGAAAAAAAATTTTACTTACATGCAAATGTGTAAATTTTTAGTTCAATTGGAATTTTAACTTCTAGCGAAGTTTCCCGAAAGTTTGGAATTGTCACTATAATGGTACTTAAAGTATATACTTTATAGTTTCTGCAACAAAAGAAAATTTTGCTCCAATTTGCTCCTTTCGCTGGAATTTGCCTTAAACTAAGTGAACGCGCTATTTAAGAAAATAAGGATAAATCGGACTGCTTATTTTTATTAGGCTATTGACGACCAAACAGAGGGATATTGTTTTGAAACATAATCCTACTTTTATATACTCTTTACTTAAATATTGCTATAGATTATGGTAAGAATCTCTGGGTTCACTCTCTGTGGTAACCATATCAATAAAATAATAATACAAATTCACTTCACCCCTATAAATTAAAACTATAATTTTATTCGTATATTAAAGAAAGACTGGAAAGACTTCCAAAAAAATGTATACAACTTTTGCACACCGTTTACTAACATTGCTTTTTATATATGCGATTGCGATTAGAAAACGTTTAAATATGATTTCGAAATTAACTCGTGAAGTGTTCTTCGTTTGAAAATACTCTTTATAAAGTAAAGTAAAAGGACTGTTATACAAATTTACCTTTACGACTTGAATAGGGCTTTCATTGAACTTGGAAAACATATTTTAACGGCAGAAAGGTATTTACACGACCATTTTAACATAACAGAAACGCAGTTTATTTGCGTCATAGCCAACATTCAGAAAACGGTGCTAGCTGAATTCATAACGAAGTGGGCTGCAACAGCAAGGATTCGGGAAAGATTTATCAACAATAATCAAAAATTGTTGGATAATGACTTTATTGTTGATGTCGACAATCAAGAAGCCTGCTTCGTTGAAATTAAAATGAAGTAGATCATTTGAATTTCAACGAAGCAGGCCATGCAAAGGTTATGAAGTCTCATCTGTGACGACACAGAAAGGAAAGCAGGTTATCAGAGATTCTGGTGTAGATAAAATCGAGTTCTCTTTTTTTACAAGCATTGAGGTCTATTGGTGAACCAACACAAGCAAATATTATTGAAAAATTAAAATATATGTCCTCTGATTGAGAGACAGTCTTTTGACATGGCTTAACAATGAGAGACCAAGTACGATCAATTTTACGCAGGAAAAAGCCTTAGTATTATCAACAAAATAAATTATCAATAATTAAAGAAACGGTTAGATGTAACGAGATGTAAGTTCTATCATCTTATAAAAACATATCAGAAGCAGAAGCAGAATGCTATCCTGATGCAATAACTGTGACATATATAAAAAACAAGTCTTCAACATCAAGATGTTTTAACTCATATTGTTAAACGAAATTTCAAAATTAACTGTATAAAGGACTCTTTAAACGTATTAGTGGAAAAGGAATTGATTTTATGCGTAAAATTGGGATGTGATGGATCCTCGGGACAGGTGGAATACAAGCAAATATTGTCTGGAGAAAGTGAAATAGTTTCTGATGCAAAGTTCTTCATTTCTTCAATAATAGATACTTTGCTATAAGATATAGTAATCGAAATGTTGTAATATAATTATAGCGTTTCGTAATAAAGAAAAGAACCAAGTTTCCAATCGTGTAAGGCGGTTTAACATATCTCTAACTATAAAAAAAACTAATACGGAAGAAACCTTTTAGAGAGAAACAGTGTTTTAACTTTATAGCTGGAGTTTTATAGTTGCAAATAGAATAGCCAAAGTGACCTTATGTCGTCGATATTTTGCGAAAAAAATCTACCTGAAGGTTAAATGTAATAGCTGGTTGGTATAAGTTCTGCCTAAACCTTGAAACTTGGGCTAACGAAATGGATGAGGTTTTGAATATCTTCACTTCGGTGCTAAAATATTCAAAAAGTTCAAAAACAAAATGACAGAAATATTAGCAGGTGAATAAATCAATTCTAAAATGGTAGATCTAATTTTAAAATAGCATGCAAGCAAACTTTGTTAGGCAACTTGCACAATTATTTGTTACAACAGTCAACAGGTGCAGAAATCGATACTAATTTTGCTACAAACGATTACACCCCATTCTCATTAGCAGTAACATATAAATAAACGGTATTAATACAAATGCTGCAGGGCAACATTATTATATTTGGCAATTACATTTATTACGGTATTTCATATTACGACGCCACCGATTTCCACTATTACCTGCGCGCATAAAGCGCGATATTCGAATCGTTTAGCATTTTAGCAGCCAGAGTTTTACAACTGCGATACTCCCGATACATAAAACTTAAGCGTGTGTCCATCGTTTCGGATATTTCACTGCATATTACATCACTTCGACCACCTGTAAAATGGCGCGGGGTGTAAAGTCAAAAATTGACCACATCATACATTTATAGGCTCCCGGTAGTGGGGGTGACTCCAAAAGACTGTCTAGAAGGGGAAGGGAGTCCTTTGTCGGGCAAGCGCGAACGTCAGTTCGACCAGGAATACGAGGGAGGTTAGAGCGACGGTCTGTGTGCACAAAAGCGCGACATTTCGAAAGCGTCGGGTTTAAAGCAGAGCCTACATGCTTCTCTTTTTGTTTAATAAAGTTTAGACTCCGTTTGGTTTATTTTTATTTTTCAAATTAACCAACATTAATTGCTGTGATTACTAATAAAACTGTTGTTTTTCTTTTTGGTGTTTGTACTGTATGGGGATCATTTGATTTTGTGTGACAGATCCTTACTGATTTGTGTGACAACTGACAAAGTTGTTAGTGCTGCAATGTGAGGTACACTCAAGTTGTCTTTTGGATAAAATCGACCTGTCGCTGAAAAGGTAGGTTTAAAACGCTCGAATATAAGTTTAATTAGCACTAAAGTATTACGAAAATTGCGTCATGAAGGTGCACCGGCATTCTGTGCTTGCTGATTAGGTATTTCGTCTGTCAACTTAGTACACCAGACATGCGCCTCAGGGTTGGGTAACATGGTATTCAATAATTTATGCCCTCATTCATTTCTAATTATAGCCCTACCGGTTGCCATTAAGAATTCTCACTGCAAATGACCAACACCTCTGCCTATGCAAGCTGCATCATTATTCGGTCCATGTATTCATTAGTACCTGATTGGGAAATAGCAATATTTATTGACATTTATTCGTCACTTGTCGCCAATAAAGGATTTGGCAAATCATTATTCTATGATTAGTAAACATGCGGTGAGAGTATTCCTTTTTTTGTTGAAAAGCCATGGTTCTCGCTGTGTTTACAATTTGTAGTGAAGGTAAACTGATAACGTGTTCTGCAAAAACTGCAGTAATAAATCAGTAAATTGCGAAGAGGTCCTTTAAATATAAATAACACTAATTGTCATACATTATGTTGTTAGAAATATGCGTACATACTTTATATATTAACTATATTCTATTTTTTTTAATATGGGGAGCAAAAAAAACACAAATAGAGTTAATAACACATTTAATTCAACACATTTTATGATAATTCACAGTCACAAGACATTTATTTACAGCACTTATCATTTCGTCTACTACGTAACTGTTGAATCGATCCGTATTTAGTTTCACTAAATGTAGAAATTCAGTGCGAATCGTACAATAATTGTATCATATGGTTCTTATAGTAGTCATTCTTGTATATTCGCTTTCTTCCACATTGTTGTTGGATTTTTTCTGGAAGGTTCCGTGGTATTGTCCATGACAATGACTTTTCTATCTTCGAATAAGCCATCATCTAAAAATCCATCGGCTGGTCCTACATCAAGAACAATAAGTCACCGCCCTTCTCCTGATCTTTCAATCCTGTTGTCAGTCGTTGGACAAAACGCTGGCGACTGCCCTCTATGATGTTATGCGTGTAAACTTTCTGTTTCGTATGACCTTCGTTTAAACAAGTCTCATCTAAGTAACAAATTAGCCTTCCTTCTGATCTAAACCCATCTCCATCTAATAATTTCATCACGTTCTACCAGAAAGCTGTTGCGATTTTTTCTTTTCATGTATTTGCAAAATTTGAGAAAGTTTAGTATTTCCCCAAATTATGGTCGACAACCCGAAATTTTTTGTATTAAAAATTTGTGCAGCATTGTACGACTCATATTGGATATTGGAGGTTCATTCTTACTTTCGCTCATAAAGAGAGAGTAATACATTCAGTCCAAAATTTTGATATTAAGATTTTAATATCTTTTCGAATGGGGCTATTCTAAGACTATGATAGAGACTATGGTACCATTTTAGGTGATTGGACTGTCCATGTGCCCGTCTGTCTGTGTGGATATCAGTCTGTGGTCAACACATCGATCTTTTCTAGCCATTTTAGATAAAAAGCTTCAAATAAATGTTGCATGGTTTCAGTTCAAGTTTCTAGGATTTTATTAACTAAATAATCAATTAACCAGTTAACTGCAGAATTTAGTTTTAAAAATCCCTCACAGGATGCATAATTGAAATCAAGCAATTACGAGTATACATATCGTACGCAGGGCAAATGCTTCTATTATAAATTTTACAAAAAAAGTAAAGCAAAACGAGGAAGGATTACATTTTTATTCGATAAAATATTAACAATTCATTATTGAAAGGTTATTGTTATTAAAAACTGAAAAATTGACAATTCATAATTGGATGATACCCGATATGTATACACAATTTCCTTGTGCTCCAAATAAAATAAGCATACATCTGTAAGACTTCAGTGGAGTCTCCTCTTCAGTACAGAAGGGGAAGAGGGAGCAGCAAAAATGCAGAAATATATTAAAAACACCAAAAAGTAGCCAAAAAGGGTGCTGCGAACTGACTTCAATTTGAAAGCAGAGTGGCCTTTGTTTGCCACTACTCATGGCAAAACCGAATGCGAAGGAATTAGTGGCACTGCAAAACGTCTTGCAAGGAAAGAAAGCCTTCATCGACCACTCGACAGGCAAATAACAAATGCAGCTTTAAATTCTGCAACTCATCAATTAAAAAGAACAATTTCCACTTTTTGAACCAGACAGAAATGGATTCTACACGAGACAGCCTTCAGCAACGTTTCAAAAATGTCCACACTGTACCTGGAACTTAAACTTTTCACAACTTCATTCCTGTTGACTCAAAAACAGTGGTAGCTCGGAGAATATCTTCTGATGAAAAATCTTCACTGATCTTCAACCTTTACAACCCAGGCACTATATTAGTAATTGCTCACGATGTGTGTCCATACTATGTAGCATTTAAATATGATGACAAGTGGTTTTTTGCACTGTTTGAAAAAGTGAAAGAAGATGAAGGAACTGTTGAAGTTAGATTCTTCCATCCAAATGAACCGGCTCCTTCATTCTATTGGCCACAAGGCAGAGATGATGTGTGTGATGTTCCTTTGGCTCACATTATAAGTGTAGTGGAAGCTCCAGACACTAAAACATCTGGCCATATGTACTATTTTTCATCGCAATTGAAAAAAGTCCAGAAAAATCTTGCCAGATTTTCTCTGTGGAGATCAACATACAAATAGCAATTGCAACTTCATTTGAGAACATTTATAAGTCCGTCAACGGAGAGGTTCTTCACAGACGCGGCGATCACCGGAAAGCCAAAAAATATGAACACCGGCCGCGAAAGCCTACAACAACATTTGTAAGTTTTTTTATTTATTGTAACTATTTTAACTTTGTCTGCCTATATATTTCAATTTCATTACTCATAAGTTTAGCTAATGATATATACATATTTTCATTATTAAAGCACCCAATGATTTTTGTTGTTGAAAAAACGAGGTGCATGGACAATAAATCAGTCTGTTTGTTATTAATGTATTAAATTGTTGAAAATTAAAAATAACAAATTAATTTGTTGCAAGTATGTAATCAAGGAAGTATAGAATTGGAGTAATAAGTAAGTAAGTAGTTATTTTACCAATAACAGTAAATTTTGGTGGCTATGCAAACAAGAACTTAAGAAATGTGTCATAATGAAGTTATTTAGCTAATTTAGTATACTCTATACTTTTGTTTTTTCTTTTACTGTTTATATACTTATAAAACTATTCCAATTGCAATTCTCATAAGTTTAGCGAATGATTTTTTTTGTTCAAAAATTATTAAAGCAACCACTAATTTTTTTCTTCATTTGAAAGGACATGGTATATGAAGTATTTAAAAAAATATTATATACACTTTCATAGATTTTGATTTTTGAAAATTTTCATACAGAATATGATAACTGTCAATAAAAATATTTTTTTAAATTATATACAAAGATCCAGCATTTAAACAGTTTTTTCTGAATTTCTCATGGAAAGAACTATAAGTGGTAAAATTTTGAATTTTCTATCACATGTTGCAGCCAAGAAATAAAATTCTGCAGCTGAAAGCACACCCATAAATTCAACTGCAAGATGACACGTTTTTTTGCTGTACACCCATATTCAAGGTCTCATTTAAAAAATACACTGTAATTCATAACTTTACATTTTCTTAGAATAATAGCTTTTCTAACTTTATTAGCACTTTTACAACAATGTTTAGTTAAAAGAAAGAAAGAAGAACTTTTGTTTGCAAATAACTTGGGAAAATACTTGAAAAACGTTTGTACGAAAATAACCTACATAACATTGTCAAAGTAACTGCCGACAACCCGTATCCCTGTGCACTTGGCTTGGTAATAATCAATCTGATGATCGAATTTTTAATTTTTATATATTATAATCACACACATAGAACATAATACACAATAGAAAAAAATCAAAACAAATAGATAAACGTATGCCTACAATAACATAAGAATGTCACCACCACGCTACAACATAAATTAAAAAGTAGCAATATCTAAGAGAAAAACAGAAAAACTAGAAGGCACGAAACAATTGTAGAAATACCGAGGGAATAGAAGAACACAATAAAGAGAAATCTAACATAAACATTAATACTATCAAAATAAATAACAGGTGAATTTATAATATTAAAAATAAGTTGAACAAGAACGATTATACAAATAAAAATAAATGCGGAGCAATAAATAAAACGATAAATATTACATATGCACAAGGGAATAGACAGAGATAAAAAACTAAGCACCAAATATAGACTTCAATGATTTACAGCAACAGCATCTACCTTTAAGCAGCTGACTTTGACAAGAAAGTGTTCTAAAGATGAGGTGAGTGAACATTTTATCAAAATTATATAACTGGTTTGTAGCGTGCCTGATAATGGGCTAATTGACCCGAAACATGTAGGACTGAGAATGTATCAATAAAACTAAAATAATCAGAAGAGTATAGTTAATTTAAAGATATAACAAAATTGCAGGTACTTACTGCATTACACTGTATGCAGTTAAGGCAATAAGGTCATAACTATTTATAAATTTCTTTATTGCCATATTTACTATTTAGGAAGAATGAAATGTATGTACATACTGGTATAGTCCACGCGGTATTTTCTCTGTATTAATAGTTGATATATCAAAATAACAAACATTAGTAAGAAAAATAATACCTTTATTAAAATAATATAAACAAAATTACAAAAGTAATTAAAGAAAGAAAAACGACTATTCGTGACCTAATCGTCGTCACTCTCAAAACTACTGTCTTCTGTGTCAGAATCTTCTCGTCAGTTTTGGTGTTGACTCTTCTTTTTAACCAAACCAAAATCCTAGACCGCGAATCCCACTATTATTCTAGAAAAATCCTAGAAGCAATAGAAATCCATAAACATCCTATCAATCTCAATAGAAATACAGGGTTCCCCCTCCACCACAGCTGGAAATCCGTCATTAACCTGACCTATTCCGTTAACAACCACACACCGACCCGACCCCAGAAAACTTTCGGCTTCAATATTTTCTTTACTAGGTAGTGCCCTGTGCCGACTGGTCGCCGGCCCTCCCTTGTGTGGTTTGTGACATGCTACTGAAGTTGTATGTCGTAAAAGATTATAAAACCGATCAAAAACTGGTTGTGCTATATCTACCTTTTCTTATTACGGTATATGAGCATGTCACCGACATTTACATCATTATATTATACACGACATGTATATACATCGCCATAAATGATGAAAGTGGAGGGGAATATTGCTTTATGACTTTCTTAGATCCTGAGAAGAACTATACAATCCTTTTAATTGAATCGTATAGGCATAACTTCATTAAAAATGGATATCCTAAAATATAAATTAAATGGGTTATAATTTTTATACTGGTTTTTATGTAGAATCCAAATATACCACAACATATATCGTATTTCACATTAAAAAGGACATATTTGGTGAAGTACACTTTTCGTGTACACCCACTACATTTCAAAATAATTTTACTTTGTGCGCTCTTTGGTTATTAAATCAAAATCAGCTGATTTCATCATTACTTCCTGCATCCCAATCAAAGCTATTTAATCTATTTTAGGATTATTTTCGAAAAGTACCATCAACATTGGCAAACCGGCGGCATTCCTGTTGTTAGTCAAACGGAAAATAGACTTTTCCAAATATATGAGCGTCGGTGTGCCCCAGTGTATTAAATAGTTATAAATAAACCTGAACCATAACATGAAATAAATATTTATACTTTTAAGTAGTACATTTATGATATTTTTGCTAATCCTTTGCCAAAAATCCAGCATGCAGAATCACAGATTCTTACCCTTGTGATCTCGAAAAAAGTTTACTTCTTACACAAGCGACTTCATTTAAAAAAAAACTTCCCGCATTGACTAATTGAAAAGTGTACCAAAGTGTGGGCAGCAACCTTTTTATGCTTGATTTTCTAACGGCGTAAGTATTTGCGTTAGCTAATCACCTTGGTAACGAATACACCGTAATGTGAGTACCTGTAATTTATACAGATCCACTTTTTTTACTACGTACATAGGTTTATCCACTTACTTACGTTAGGATCGCATATCGCTATATTTGCATATTTATGTCTGGTAGTAGGTAATTTTGGTAACTTATTTTGACTATAATACTTGCATCGCGTACATTGGTGGGTCGCTTCAATCATTGTAATTTACATCAAATACCTAATATGAAATTAGGTAAGTAACCTGCATAACAAATGCAATAAGAAGAAAATTATGTGATTTTATTAACGCTCCAGGAGTGCGTCCTAATCCAGTGTTGCCAACGAGCGGTATTCGAAGTCTCGGCTACCTCAGTTGGTAAGAGCAGCCAACCGGTGATTGGAACGTCGCGGGTTCGAACCCCGCTCCGGGACACTATTTTTCTTCATTCAATTTCCTTATATATATTATCTTTTTTTTTCACTTTATTTATAGCGATGAAGTTTATGGTTTTTTCGCTATTCTTCAAATAAAACAATATTATTTCTGAACGTTTCGTTAGGTTCAACTAACATTGTCAACAGTATATTGAAGTAATTACAAAATATGTACA